>VMKM01002453.1:0-70875 GCA_008360985.2 Macquaria ambigua
CTGAACAGACCAGCGTATGAATTCACATATCATAGCATTGTTATGCTTTCAGGGACCTTTAGATCTTCAGTCTAACGCTCTCCCAACTGAGCTATTTTGGGTAGAACGACACAGAAAATTTGTCTGCCACAGTTACGGTGACCCACAGGTGACAAGTAGAACAACACTTGAAAAAATTAGACATTTCATAAAACAAAAAGGTTTCACAAATCATTAGAGTGCTGTTGCTATGTCACTTAGCATCTGACTAGCACAAATGGTTTAAAATGCAGTTACCTGCTACACTGAACCTGGTTGCTGATTTACTTTATTTTTGATTTGTTTATTTGGTTTCCTCAACATAGTTTCAGGCCCAAAGAAGAGAGAATGTGAGTGAACTATCGAAAGAGAGAGAGTTGATGAACCATGTTAGCGACTCCCAGCAAAACCACAGGAGTTATGTGCCCAACATGGATTTGGTTTGAGGGAAACCTATGGAACAGGAAACAGAGACAGGCCTGAACAGACCAGCTGAAAGGAGAAAGAACCCAGTTAACAGCTCTAGCCATCACTGCAATGTGTCTCTAAAACTCAGCTGGCCTGCTGCCGAAACCCGGGATCGAACCAGGGACCTTTAGATCTTCAGTCTAACGCTCTCCCAACTGAGCTAGTTTTTTGTTTTGTTTATGTTTTGTTTATGTTTTATGTTTTGTGTTAGAGCAGTCTTTCCCATTAGGGTCGCGACCCAAAATGGGTCATGGACCCGTTTTTATTGGGTCGCCAATTGGCAGAGTAAAATGCATAACAATGCTATGATATGTGAATTCATACGCTGGTCTGTTCAGCTCAAATGCTGTGTGCTACGCATGTACTCATAGAACTGGAGTTACATCCAGTAACTACTTTTTTTTTTGCTACACTGGTCTGTTCAGCTGAGGTGCTGTGTATGGGGCTGTTTACCCCCCCACACCTTCTCGCGGACCTGGACCTGAATGTGTTTGCTCTCTCTGACTGAGCTAACGTTGAGCGTTAGCTGTGATTGCTGACGTTATCTTGCTAGCCACTATTGACTCGCGGGCTTGTCCCTAATGTGGATTAGACAGCAAAGAGCATTTATTCAACATTGTTTTGACGGTGGAAGAGTCAGTAATGTGTGTGTTACATTTGTATTAACCTAGTTAGTGTGTATGTGTGTTGGTTTCTATGGCAGACAAATGTAAGAAATTGCATGCGTGCCTAATGTGGTGGTGACAAGTGAGAGTGGTGATTTTTAACGATAATGTCCTCTCTGTCATCTACCTCTCTGTCTCAGTCAAGGCATTCATGGTTAGTTGTGTTCTTTATCAGTAGTTTATAAATGTAGATGTTATGGCAATGTATTTTTGTAAGTTTGAGTCCCGGGGAGAAACCAAATTTCTCTTTTGGGTCTCGAGCTGAAAAAGTTTGGGAACCCCTGTGTTAGAGGGAAACCTATGTGAACACATGTAGAAGGAAACGGAGAAAGGCCCCAGTCAACAGCTCTAACCATCACTGCAATGCGTCCCTAAAACAAAGCTCGCCTCAGCAATCACAGCTAACACTCAACGTTAGCTCAGTCAGAGAGAGCAAACACGTTCAGGTCCAGGTCCGCGAGAAGGTGTGTGTGTGTGTGTGTGTGTGGGGGGGGGGTAAACAGCCCCATAAACAGCATCTCAGCTGAACAGATCAGTGTAGCAAAAAAAAAGTAGTTACTGGATGTAACTCCAGTTCTATGAGTACATGCGTAGCACACAGCATTTGAGCTGAACAGACCAGCGTATGAATTCACATATCATAGCATTGTTATGCTTTCAGGGACCTTTAGATCTTCAGTCTAACGCTCTCCCAACTGAGCTATTTTGGGTAGAACGACACAGTTACGGTGATCCACAGGTGACAAGTAGAACAACACTTGAAAAAATTAGACATTTCATAAAACAAAAAGGTTTCACAAATCATTAGAGGGCTGTTGCTATGTCACTTAGCATCTGACTAGCACAAATGGTTTAAAATGCAGTTACCTGCTACACTGAACCTGGTTGCTGATTTACTTTATTTTTGATTTGTTTATTTGGTTTCCTCAACATAGTTTTAGGCCCAAAGAAGAGAGAATGTGAGTGAACTATCGAAAGAGAGAGAGTTGATGAACCATGTTAGCGACTCCCAGCAAAACCGCAGGAGTTATGTGCCCAACATGGATTTGGTTTGAGGGAAACCTATGGAACAGGAAACAGAGACAGGCCTGAACAGACCAGCTGAAAGGAGAAAGGACCCAGTCAACAGCTCTAGCCATCACTGCAATGTGTCTCTAAAACTCAGCTGGCCTGCTGCCGAAACCCGGGATCGAACCAGGGACCTTTAGATCTTCAGTCTAACGCTCTCCCAACTGAGCTAGTGTTTTGTTTTGTTTATGTTTTGTTTATGTTTTATGTTTTGTGTTAGAGCAGTCTTTCCCATTAGGGTCGCGACCCAAAATGGGTCATGGACCCGTTTTTATTGGGTCGCCAATTGGCAGAGTAAAATGCATAACAATGCTATGATATGTGAATTCATACGCTGGTCTGTTCAGCTCAAATGCTGTGTGCTACGCATGTACTCATAGAACTGGAGTTACATCCAGTAACTACTTTTTTTTTTTTGCTACACTGGTCTGTTCAGCTGAGGTGCTGTGTATGGGGCTGTTTACCCCCCCCACACCTTCTCGCGGACCTGGACCTGAATGTGTTTGCTCTCTCTGACTGAGCTAACGTTGAGCGTTAGCTGTGATTGCTGACGTTATCTTGCTAGCCACTATTGACTCGCGGGCTTGTCCCTAATGTGGATTAGACAGCAAAGAGCATTTATTCAACATTGTTTTGATGGTGGAAGAGTCAGTAATGTGTGTGTTACATTTGTATTAACCTAGTTAGTGTGTATGTGTGTTGGTTTCTATGGCAGACAAATGTAAGAAATTGCGTGCGTGCCTAATGTGGTGGTGACAAGTGAGAGTGGTGATTTTTAACGATAATATCCTCTCTGTCATCTACCTCTCTGTCTCAGTCAAGGCATTCATGGTTAGTTGTGTTCTTTATCAGTAGTTTATAAATGTAGATGTTATGTGGCTGTTTACCCCACCCACACCTTCTCGCGGACCTGGACCTTTATCTTTATCTTTATCAGTAGTTTATAAATGTAGATGTTATGGCAATGTATTTTTGTAAGTTTGAGTCCCGGGGAGAAACCAAATTTCTCTTTTGGGTCTCGAGCTGAAAAAGTTTGGGAACCCCTGGTTTAGAGTAACTGAAAAATACCATTTGAAAACACTTGTGATAACTCCTAAATCTCACCTTTGTGTCAAAATTTGTTTTCGAGTGTGGAATTGGCTCATTGTTACCCCATGTGGCTGTTGGTGGAAAAAAAAAACAGCCACTACAACTGCAGTTCTCACCAACTGTCAAGTATCAGTGGGTGATTTCTGCCATCCAGCTTCAGGGGGTAGTGATGAGCCCAGTACGTCTTGACACACCACAATATGGTGAAGAAGACACCACACTAGCGAGAAGCAACACAAAGGTGAGATTTATGATTTATTAGAAATGTTTTCATGCTATTCTTTCAACTTTACAAGAGAAAAGACTTTAAGATCCAGCTAAGTGTCAATATGCTGCACTTTTAAGGACCAATGTTGTTTGAATACAGCAACAGAACTTTAAAGAACTGTTATTCATGTATTAAGAAGAGGATCCATTTCAGAGACTTCTCTGAGGATCTGAGACTGTTCTCAGCCTCACAGGTCAGAAATATATTGAGGCTGAACCCACTGAATGATCAGTGAAACCTTAAAATCCTTCCTGTCTGACAGGGGCTAACAGGCAGTAGATGGTCGTTTTATCAGCACCAGCTACAGGAGATGCAGCATTTGGAACAGTCTGGGGTAATGAGAGGGATTTCTGACACTGCATTTTCATTTGGATTAAGTATTTTAGGAGCAGCAGCAACAGCAGCACTTACGGTCCTCTGTGCGATAGAACCAGCGAAGGTACTCTTTCTGTTCCTCTGTCAAGGCTGCCAGCTCCCCTGTCTGCTTCTCTGCAGCCTCAAACTCTTCTGGATCATCAGATGCCCTTCTGGATCCTGGAGGAAGAACAAGCACACACTAATATATGGAAATCACATTTAAATGTTGTGCCTGCCAGCACAAATCACCCAGATTGTGCAGAAAACATGAACCTTTCTGTTCCTGTAATCCTCACGGACTTACTGAGTTTTTCCTGGCAGATGTTCCCCTCATCCAGAGATCTCCACTTTGAGTGTTTGCTGTCAGGTGTGAGAATCAGACGCCGGCCATCTATTGACAGCAGCATTGACGTGTTCCTGCTGATCAGTCTGTCCCTGTCACAGTCCCACATTAACCCTGCAGCATCCACTTGGCAGGACCGGGTCTGGACAGGCTCTCTCTGCAGGGCCGACAAACATCTGGACGATGCGACACACATCAGCATGCCCTGATCGATCCAGATCCACTGCTGAGACTCTGAGTCCAGGTTGCACTTCTTCAGCAGGACTTCACCAGTAGCTGCTGAGTCCTCCAGACACAGGCTGCGCTGGGTGTTGTGGATCCTGAACGCCTCCGCCCCTGCAGGTGTTGTGAAAGTGACAGGTTTAGATTAATTGATCCTAATATACATGTCGGTTCTAAATGTGTCTGAATGAAGCATTAACCTACCTAACAGGAGGGGAAACAGAAAGATCCAGGCATCAAACATCTGTAGAGGATGGAGCATGTTTTTCGTTAAAAATCTGATTTTAGGAAAGTGACATGATGGTAGCCGTATAATACCAGCTGCTTCACACACGTTCTTTTCTCTGAAATATATCCAGTTTCTCAAAGTCAGAGGTTCTTCAACAAAAAACATACCTAAATATTTCCTGTTTTTCTATATTTATATCAATCTAGCAAATAACATATTATAATAGACTTATCTGGCTTCCCAAATGAATAGTAGTGTAACACAAAAAAAGAATCGCACTTGTTTCTGTTCTTTTACTGCCTTATCTTTGACTGATGTTCAATAGTCTTTTTAGGAGAATGCTGACTTGATAAGAGATATTCAATTTTTTGTTTTTTTACTGGAAACTGGAGTTTGCAGTATTGCTAAAAGTTTGGAAGCCCTGAGTAGTGTCTGCAGGCTGCAGGTATAAACTCCACCAATCAGAGGGTAGAGCAATCGCCTGAGAGGCGAAACACAGGGCAAAATAAATGTGCAAGTCACTCCCTGCTTGTAAAAACAATGATTTGGAAGTCAGAAGATTGTATTCAGAGATTTTAGAGACTAAATCAAACTGAAACATTAGAAGTGAAGTGGACAAAAACAGGATTTAGAAGAGTGGAAATGAACTGTGTTGTCTACAAAAGACTGCAGCCAGGATCCTCTCCAAAATGAAGCTGAGTGCAGTGCACACAGATCACCTTAGACCGGCTGCCTGTAAAATGTAGAAGTGAGTGTGAATGTTTGTAAATGGTTCACGGCCTCGCTGCAGACCGCATCAGTGATCTCCTCACAGTGTATGTTCCTAACAGATCACTCTCACATGAACTGTCCCTCCATCCAGGACTGAAGTGCACAGTCATTCTGCATTTAGTTCACACCATAGATATAAATCAGTTTTATATCAGTTTTATATCTATGGTTCACACACCCTCACTATTGTACTGCATTTTACCTCCTATTGGTATTTGTTTGATTTGCTCTTTTATTTGTTGTCTCTTCTCCTTCCTGTCTGGTTATGTGCACTTTCATCTTTTGTAAAGAAAATTGAATTTTATGATTATTATTATGTTAAATTATTATCCAGCAAACTTTAACACAAGAACAGGAAATAGCAATTTATTATTAACAGTTTAACTGCTTGTTAAATGTCAAACACACATGACAATATATTATAGTTATTCAAATCAACTTTAGTCACTCTAGTTGACCACTTTCAGGTATTTTCTAATAAACATAAATCATTTAAATAATTGCTGTTAGTGTTTTTTGTTGAATATTGTAAATTAAACATAATACTTTTGACCTCTGATAAGCAGATTTAATATTTTAGAAATACAAAAATATATATCACTACTATAATGCACATGAATGTGTTTCAACTGAACGTGACAAAGCAAAAAGAAATGTTCGAGTTTCTTCAAATGTGTGTGAAACTGTTTACGTAGATCTGGGAGTGTCTACAAGAATGTGTTAATCTGAAAGATTTGTACACCTCTGCTGCACTACACCATGCTAGCAGAATGCTGTGCAATGCTCTACTGCTCTGTGTCATATCATAAGATACCATCCCCGACCATGCAAGAGCATAGCACACCACATCATAAGATACCATCCCCGACCATGCAAGAGCATAGCACACCACATCATACCATACAATACCAAAAGCGTACACTGCTCACCATGTTGAGAGTGTGAAGAGATAAGAAACCACAAATGAAGCTGCCACCCGGTCTACAAATCCCATGAGCCCAAGGTTAACACGCTGTGACTGAAACAACTTTACCCAGTCCACAAAACATACATCTGTCAGCTAAAGTACATGTTATTTACCAACCACATACTAACCCAAGCTCATCATCTGAATCATCACATTGCTGTGTGGATGTGTGTGTTTTCATGTCTTATGTTCTACCATGAAATTAGAACTACATATATGAATAAAGTTAGTTATTTGCACTTGTACTCACTTCTATGATGTTCTGTCTCTGGCTGACATGAGAAGGAGGGAAAGTCTGTGAGTTCAGCAGACAGAAAGATGAAAAAAAAAAACCAAAAGCTTTCCAAAGTTCATGGGGAGGAGCCAGCAGACCATTTCATTCCTCTCAGCACTGAACTGCCACCGTAAGCACAGAGATCATACTGGATAATCTGACATGTGCTTATTTAGTGAGGAAAGTGTGAAAGGAAGGTGTTTCTGTCCTCATTGTGTTAAGACTTTTCATGTATTTGTACCATCTACACGTGACATTAAATAGACTCCCTTTCACAAAGGAGCTGCAGAGTTCAGCCTGTTACATTTCAGGCCTTTGACCCTGTTGCTTGGTTACTGTTTAGACAGTCTCGCAGTAACCTTGTCTTTTCTGTTTGTGAGTGGACGTGACTCATCGGTCAAACACCTGCACACACACTTTTACATTTGGTTGTTAAAGGGTTTTATTTTTATAGCAGAGGTGTGGAGAGGTAAATGACCTCGGTGTCACTGAAGAAAGCCAACTATTGTAAATTCCAGTGAATACCAGAGAACAAGTGAATGATACAAGTAAAGCTGGTGTGTAACACACATCACAATAAATGCATACTCATGTTCAGTGTTCGTCTACACTGATGATTTTCTCCCAACACATGAAATGTCCAGCTGATAAGCAGCACAGTGAAGGCTGTTCAGCAGACTGTCAGTGATCAGTGTTCCAGCTCCCTCTGCTGGACACTTTTACTTACTGCACTGATGAAGTCTGCTGATTTTATTTTTCTCAGAACAGTGCTACTGCTTCATACATTGATTGTCCCTGCAGTTATTCACTGCAAAATATCCGATTTAAAATGTTTCCCAGGATCATATTTACAAGAATCATTTGACCACAAAGGCCTTCACTTGTCTTGTGAAAGGATTTCATTTACAAAGTAAAAATAAATCAATGGGCACCTCCTTCTCCTTTTTTCCATTTTGCTGTAGTTGTTTGGGTTTATTGACAACATTTGTATATATTTCTTACATGTCAGACTTGGTCAGAGGCAGCTTGCCCTGAACGTATTTCCATCCGTGTTTTCACAGTCCACCAACCTTTTTAAAGATGGAGACAGGATTTCAACGTCTTGCTTAACATTAATAACTAGGAACTAAAAGACAAGAAAAGTGAATCATAGAAACAAACAGTTAATCCTTTTTTCAGGAAGTGTAGAAGCTATAATATTTTCCTAATTCCATACTGCACAATAACTCTCAGCAGGTTTAGAGATGTAGTGTGTATGTTAGTCTCTGCTTCTCTATGTTCAGCTGGCTGCGCTTGTTTTAGCTGGATGTGTAACTTCTGTATGTGTGGTAGTAATACAAAAAGTATACTTGGGCAGAACAGCAAATCATGAACGCATGCAGACTGAAAAACATTTTTGAGTGTGCTTTGTCCCACAATGCAAAGTTTTAAATCTTGTGAAGTTTGATTGGCAGCTTGACTATTTTACCCCAAATCATTTCCATAGAACCCACATAATACCTAAAACATGCTGCTACTCTGCACTCTGTCTTTGGATAATCTTCATGAAGGGGAAAATGTAGTGTTTAATGTGATATATATATTAAAAACTTTATTTGACCTGGAGAAGTGCCTCACTGAGATTAAGAATCTCTTTTACAGAACTATTTTGATTATTTAGTTTTTAGAATTAAATGTAGCTCTGTTTTGCTGGGTGTCTGTCCAAGCACTATTAATATTTGTGTTGAAATCAATATAATGAATTAATTTACTATTTAATAAATTTAAGTTTGTGATTTCAAGGTAGCTTAACCACTAAATCACATGAAATTCACTCTATAATCACAAGCTGAGAAGGCAGCTACTGAGAGCTTGTTACCTTTAGCGTCATGATTGGATTTATACTATCATGTGATATCTGAAATCAGTATTTACTGATGGAACCTGTAACTGAAGCCAGTCTATAGAACATGTTTGATCACTTCCACTTCTCCAGTTGAGATACGAGGTATATGAGTAAAATGGTAATCTATTTAGAAGACATTAATAAATAAACAGGAACAATCTTCTTCCAAAGAGAGAAGGCCATCCTACAGTCTGATGTAATGTACCACAAAACGCAGCAAGACACCAACAAAGACAGACAGAAGAAGAAGACTACTGGCAAGTAACCATGGATGTAAACAATGCAGGATTTCAAATATTCAATTTAAAAAAATCTGCTCTGCAAATCTTTTATGATGTTCACCCCACTGCCATCTGGAAAAAGGTTCAGCAACATGCTTTGTAGCACAGGCCTCTGGTTTGAGTGTCATAAAACGCCAAAGGGAAAACACAAAGCAAAATGGCAACAAGGCACATGTCAACTAGAAATGAGCTGGCAAAAGAACAAAGGATCTGGACCGGTATACGTAGTGAGTGGCTGATGAGGTATGTGAGAACAGGTGAGCAGGGGAATGAGGAAGTCTGGTGGAAAGTCTGAGGGCATCTGTGCTGCGTTTCGTTAGTAGTTCCACTTCCCCTCATTCTCTTACCCTCAGCCCTTGGTATTACATAACAGCATACGTTCCACGGAGGCCACTTGATGAGCAGAGGGAAAGCGGGCGAGGGAGGAGCGGGGGATGTAAATGGAACGCACCTGCCCTTGTACACTTTCAGCCCAAACTACATGGATCGACCGCCAGTTGTAGTTTTACCGCTATACTGCTTTTTACAAATCATCACAAATACCTGCAGACTCATTTCATACGTCGGCACTTGGTAATTAGCTGCATTCTGATCTGTATCATGATTATCATCTGTTATTGCTACAGGTTTATGAGATCTTGCAAAACAGCAATTATTCCATGCATTTACAGATAATGTTGGGAATACAGAAATCACACAAGCTGAACAACAATCTAAATAAATATTAACTGCAATTAGTTATATGACATTTTTCAGTAAAATATCAAGCTAACAATGAGATTTTCTTCCGTAATAATGGATGAAAATGAGCTCATTAGCTAACTCCGGCACATTTACACTGATGTGTAAACTGAAATGTTGATTCATGTGCATTGTCCCTGGTAAATAAATGAATAAATAAAATAACCTGAGTTTTACGTACATTACTGTCACCTAACCATGGATGTATTTTCTTGCACCAAATGCATGACTGCAATGCATTGTGGGTGATATACACCTCTGAAGTGACCTTCGTTGTTGACTCGCTCCCTCAGCCCTTGAACAACTAATGAAACGCAGCCCTGGTGGATGGCTCGAGGATGGCAGGTCTGGGGAGTAGGAAGAAAGTACCTGGCCTGGGAGAAGTGAGTTTTAATGCAGAGGGCTGGAGACAGGGACTGAGAGGCAAACTGTGACACATGACATTAAAAACGCGACATCTGGGAAACATTGTCCATCAATTTTGACTACCTTTGAGCACCAATCATTATTGATGTTAACACAGAGTCCGCCTCCCCTCTTCTTACCGGAGTCTTGTCTGCGTGGAACATGGTCCGCCCGTTAAAGGTTGGGTAGGCAGTTTTCTTTTGGCATCATTGGGCAAAAATGCCATATTAACCGTGCAGCATATTGTAATTCAAGTGGTCTGAGAGCAGACCTCTACTTCAGCCCCTCCTCTTGGCTCTGTTTTCACACTTCAGAAAATCTAGCCCGTGACGGTAGACTTTAGCCAATCACAGGTTATTTCAGAGAGACAGTGCGTTCGTATTGGCTAAGCTACAAGAGCAGATGTGCGTGCACGTCCCTTCAGACAGTGAAAGCCTGATTGAATGGCGGAAAATCCTGCAGAAAATCCTGAAACTTGTGATAAATTTCCAACACCTCCTTTGCCTACAGTGGTGTATAGTACAAAACAACACGTCCTGGCTCTACACGGAGCTTCAGGCTCATTACGTTCAATGCCATGGCACTCGTAACGACGAGTGGAAAAGAGGCATGATGACAAACAGTGGGGAATAACTTTTGACGGGGGACAGTGGTGTGTGTGTACTAGCCTCTCATCCGCCTGGGGCGCTCTGCTCTGCAGCCGCGAAGCGCTGGAGGGGCATCTTTGAGAAGGCAAGTCGCAGTGGGAGGGACCGCGGTCTCAGTGAGGCTCACACCGTGGAGAGCGAGCCCTACAAGGGATACGGTTTCGCAGGGGAACCGACTCCTTCTGCTGCCTGTCGAAGTTGTGGGTTTGGTGGGAGGGGCTTAGCGGAGTGATACGAGGCAGCAGAGAGAGAGGCGGAAGATTTTGCATAGGTTGCACAGATTTTGCCTCCCCCAGAGCCCGGTCTGTAAAAATGTGGGCACAACAGTCTCAGATTTCCTGTTGCTGAGTTAGCTGAGTCTTATTTCATCCATTTTATTTTCCTGCGACCGGACATTAGCCAGAAGTATGCTATGTAATGTAGTAAGCTGTGTTAGCTTGGCTCTTATCCCCCTCGTTTGGTAATATGTGCTTCAGTAATAAAGGCGACAAAACAAAAATGTAGCGAAGTAATGCTATGATATATAACATTCACTATAAAATAGTTGACAGTTTTATAGGTTATGTTTATGTTTTTAAAATGATTAAATACTGGGCTGTAAAATAAAATGTTCCATTGTTCACCCCCTTTTCGCTGTAATTACAGTGTAGTTACATGGTATATTAAAGTTATATAGTTATTGTTTGTTTTTAACTAAGTGCCATATGTAGTTTGGTACTTGTTTTTATGACACAGCTGTTGTGAAAGGACATATAGGCTAAGTCTGCTGGTATCCTGTTTGTACCTTGTTACTATTTTTGGGGGGACTTTTGTCTACTTCACACTTTTGTGATTCTTGATTACTTTACTTTTTCTCAGAATTTTTCCTCTGGGGATCAATAAAGTCTTATCTTATAGTAGTGCATATCAGGAATAATACAAGGTACCAAAAGCCTCAAGAGGCACCAAAATATGCATCGTAAACACATTAATTGGTACAAAAGATGAACTAGAGTGACTGCACTCCACTTCGGGCTATTGGAAATGATCAGTAGACTATTTAACAGTTAAATTCACCTGGGGAACCATCCTTAGAAAAGGGAAAACGATAGCCAATTAATTAATTCAGTCTCAATCTGGAGCTATGTATACAGTATGAGCCTACTTACATGACCTGTTTTGGGGGACATAGATAAGTTAAACATACAGATGATGTCCTGCATGTCTGCAGACCTCCAATAGTACAGCTGAAAGCTTTTTATCGCTCAGTTCTGTCACCTGACTGAACACTTCTCTATGTATTATATATTGCTCACACATATTTCTGTTTGCTATTAATCTGCCTGCTACTTTAGCTTCTTATTTGTTTAATTTTTCATTCAGTATACCTCTATCAAAACAATACCTCTCTGCCTGTTACAGAAAATCATCTTACTCACTACACATTTCCATATTTTCAATTTTCGCCTCAGTTTTCGTTTGTTAAGAACAAAGTGTGTGTGTCTGTGTGTGTGTTTGAACAGTGGGATTGTGACAGCAGTCTTTCTAATCTATCACCTCACTGTGAGCTGCAGAGAGGTGAGACATTTAATAGGTCCAGGTGTTGGGAGAGGAGAACAGTGAATAGGACAAACTGTGAAAAGATTGTTTTAACATGTGCATGCATGTCTGGAACTGTATATGTCTGTATGTATATGTTAGTGGGATGAGATGTTTGCCTTTGTGACCTACTGTACCACCAGAAAAGAGCATTTTTCTGCCAGCAGCATGCCCTCGAAGTCTGAATTGTTGAATGCCTGTAGTCAGCACCTCATCTACTATAACCATCTGCTACTACTAGAACAGTCTGTTTATAATAATATCTTCTCTCTGTCATGTGCACAACATGCGTGCCAATCTGGGTTAAATCTCCTCAAACTTAAAGGATAATTCTGGTGTATTTTAACCTGACGTGAGATTCAGGGAAACAAGGACTCACGCAAAGTAACGTATACGGGAGCGACCCTCCTGAGTCTGACCAAAAGTAAACACAGAAAGTAGCACCCATCGAACAGCCATGTTGGCTAACTGCAGAGAGACCTGCCCAGCTTTACATAGTCTTCACCCACACAAAGTACCGCTGACTGTATGTTTTTTTTGTTTACTGTGAGCTTTAAACTCTGTAGCGCACAAAATCAGTTCTTCTCAGATCATTTGATACATATCTAGATATATGGCCCACATGTATGTAGAAGAAGATTGATAATGATATGACTTTAACTTGGTGTCAACCTAAAAAAATGTATGTAAAAGGTGTATTGGTTTTGAGTGTACTGAATCAGAAAAGGCACAGAACATCACGTCTACTGCCACACCAACAGTAAACATGAGCAGTGATACTTATACTGAAATGCAGCCAACTGGGAATTATTTACTGCCGCTCCCAGGTCAGTGACTTCCATCTAAGTGTAGTATTTTCAACAATGCTATATGGGGGTATGTCCTCGTAAATAAAACAGTTTATGGCTTCGGTAATGGTCATCAGCTGGGAGGAATTAGGGAGCAGTGTACATAGCTGCTAATGCTAGCAAATGCCACAGGTTGACTGCTGCCCCAGGTAAATTCACCACCGAATGTCCAAATTTCACACAGAATGTAGCCATATTTCTGACTCTTGCATGAGGTCTCTGAAACGTATCAGTTAATTTTGACCAGTGATGTAGCACCAAAATCTGGGCCCAGTACAGCCTCAGATTTTTTCTGGGGGATTAATCTCAAAATGACTTGGTGTACTTCATCCATGTCTGCATGTGTTGTGCTTGAGGCTATTTGGTGAGTAAAATTAGCGGTAGTCATCAAAACTTGGGTACAAACAATTTACACTTATAAGTGAAGCTCACTAAACAACTAAAATGCACACTAGCTGTCGTATAGGTTCATTTCTGACACTAGATGTTATTCAAGACAAGGTTGAAGTAGTTGAAGCTCTCACTTTATTCAACTTCGTCCTGTTTACATCTAGCCGTGGTACAGCAGCCTGCTCGCAACTACAACAGAACAACATCTCAAGTGTCACGTGTGTAGAAATAGGACAGGATCTCAAGGCGCAGCCGGGGGGAGGAGAGTGTCCGGTTTGGGGACCTCAGAATTGCATCTCTTCTCTTTGCAGATGATGTGGTTTTGTTGGCTTCATCAGACTGTGACCTCCAGTACGCACTGGTGTGGTCGAGTGTGAAGCAGTTGGGATTAGAGTCAGCACCTCCAAGTCTGAGGCCATGGTTCTCTGCAACAGTGGATTGCTCCCTCCAGGTTGGGTGTGAGTTAGTGCCCCAAACGAAGGAGTTCAAGTATCTCGGGGTCTTCTTCATGAGTGAGGGTAAAATGGAGCATGTGATGGACAGGTGTATTGGTGTTGCATCAGCAGTAATGCAGGCGTTGTACTGGACCTTTGTGGTGATGAGGGAGCTGAGCCGCCGGAAGGCAAAGCTTTTGATTTAAAGTCGATCTACTTTCCAACCCTCACCTATGGTCATGAACTTAGTAGTGACCAAAAGAATGACATCGCTGATACAAGCGGACGAAATGAGTTTCCTCTTTAGGGTGGCTGGGCTCACCCTTAGAAATAGGGTAAGGAGCTCAGAAATTTGGAGGTTAGCTAGGAGTAGAGCCGCTGCTCCTTCGTGTCAAAAGGAGCCAGTTGAGGTGGTTTGGGCATCTGATTAGGATGCCTCCTGGGTGCCTTCCTTTGGAGGTTTTCCAGGCATGTACAATTGTAGAAGACTCCAGGGTAGACCCAGAACATGCTGGAGAGATTATATATCTCATCTGGCTTGGGAATGCCTCAGGATCCCCCAGCTGGAAGATGATGCTGGGGAGAGGGACGTCTGGACTACCTTGCTTAGCCTGCTGACACTGCGACCCGGCCCCGGATAAGCAGGGGAAGAAAAAGGATGGATGATTAAGAGGGTGTTGCAGTCTGGTAAAACACTTCAGCATAGGACACACCTTGATTCCTCAAGGTGTCTCCTCTCTCCTCATTTCCTTGTCTCCTCCGAGATGCATTTAAGTTAATTTTTACAGCCCTAACATACTGTGCTGCAGCTGCATGATTCAGTGTTAAGAGGAGCTGGTAAATAAGGTGACAACTGACTGTAGCTACTTTGTGTATTTGTATGCACATACAGTCTTTCAGTGCCTCATTGTTGTTTTAATGTTGAAATTGTCTCAGAAACAGTGCAGGCACAGATGTGGTTTGTAGATTAGGTGCCATATAACATTACCATATGGATTCATATACATTTCTATGCATTTGAGTGTATGGTAAATATTTGCACTGAATGTACTGGATGATGCATGTTCATCTCCTTTATGTAATCAAAAGACATAAGGGGAACTGGAGGTCTGTGTCATTAATTTTCCTTTTCAGTGCATCTTTTATTCCACATATATATTCTGCACACACGCTTTGACTCTCCCTCTGCCAGAATGCATGAGTAGGTTTCTCAGTGCCAACCACAAGCTATATTTGTTATGCTAATTTCAACACAAGTGGGAGTAATTAATTGATTGGGTGCATAGAGGCCTTTCGGGCAGAACTTTTCTCTGCTCTCCAGCTGTCTCAGAGCCTCTCCTGGGATCCAAGTGTTATTCCTAAAGCAGCAAATTGGGCTGTTGTGCTGATTTTGAACATGGCACACACACACACACACACACACACACACACTCTTTAACTGAAGCACGACTGTCTAATTTTTCTGTATGTATCCTCAGCTGACTCTGGCACTAAATACTGCCTTTGACTGCTGTGAACAATTGGCTGAAACATACCTGAGGTTTAGTCTCTCACTCCAAGGTCAAAGACTAGTATCTGGTATCATTTCTGAGCGCAATGAGTTGACCGTATAATTTGAATGTTGGAGCCTCCGGTGGCAGATGAAAAATATCATCCCTGAAAATATGGCTATGGGGCCAAAAGGAAACGGGCTAAAGGTGTAAACAACCTTTTATCATGTGCAATTAATAAGCAGCTATAATAAATCACAGCTGCCCTGTGTGTCACATATATTAATGACTCTCTCTCTTATTGGAGAAATTAATTATTTACAATGCACAGGCAGAGAATCAAATCCCACAGGAAGAAATCTGTTTCAGGGTAACAGAGCTGTAGAGGGAGTCGGATGGAAAGCTCACGACACTCTGTTATCTCTGTCTGTAGGTGGGGGATGTGTTCAAATACAGAGTGTGATGATAATTCTCTAACACTTTTTCTATTTCATGTACTCATAAAACACAATTAACAATGTGGCGTACACAGTGCACTGCCTGCGTTTGAACTGGTTTCACTTAGTAACAAAGAATGACCTCTCTGGGTTACGAATGTGCTGTGCAAACATGTTTACAATAATTCTGACAAATGGCGTTTAAATATTTCATTTGTTGAGGTGCAGGTTATAAAGTGGATTATGTGTATGTCTCATAGGAAGCTCCAGTAATCATAGCACACAAAACAATGCTTTCTCACTTTAAAAGTGCAGTTATTCATATTACATTGGATCACAGAATGATCTGATACTGCAGTTTCCTTCAGCTCTACAAATATTTTTAACATCTTTCAGCTCATTGTTTTGGTTTTACAGAAACTTTACTGTTTTTGTTCACTTTCAGTGTTCTCATAGTGTTGTTTTCGGCCACAGCAGGCAGCTGTTTTCAGTGAAGAAGCTGTAAAAAGCCACTGTCCATAACAGCAGACAGACACAGTTAGAGACTAGCTGGTGAACATAGTGGAACATTTAACAGCTAAAGAGCCAGATATTTCCCTCAGGAGTTGGTGGAGACCAACAGCGCTAACACATTTGCTAACGTGTTCGCCATGACAGCTTCATAAGGTGATAATCAGTGTTTGTGTGTTTACAACTAGTTCTACTGCCTCCAAACAGCTCAGAACCCAGCTAGGCGTTTCCCCCTATTTCCAGTCTTCATGCTAAGCTAAGCTAACTGGCTCTAGATACATATTTACTGTAAAAATGTGAGTCATATCGGTCTATTCATCTAACACCTGGCAAGAAAGTGAATAAGCAAATGTTGAACTATTCCTTTAAGATATTCAACTTATAGGGGAGAGATGTGAGATGCACATTACTGAACCATTCTCTATTAATGTTCAAATTTAAAATGAATGCTACAATTGAAGTGTAATTTTCAGACAATAATCCTTTCTTCTAATATATGTCAAATTTTTTTTTTGGAACCTATTAGCAACTTAGGAGGCCGTGAAAAAACACAAATAAATACTGATAATTGGTATGTATTATATTATAATATAATGTGTAGAGAAATGAATATATACCTATCTACAAAACCTGATTTTTCAAGGCAGAAAGGGACACTTCAGAAAATAGGTAGGACTAAGCAGAACTCAAAAACTGTGTTTTGATAAAAGACAGGCAGAAAGGGAATTCCTAAAATGTAAGGACCCATTGACCAGAAGGCAACTTAATGAACAATACAGGCAATCTCAATTTATTTTTGATCTACAAAAGGCAGTTCAGAGGAGGACAAGCATTACATCTGGAATGATAACAAAACAACAACCCACAACAATTCTGGAAATAAATAAATAAATTGGGTCCTAAGAAATTAAAGAGAATCCCAGTGGAAATTGTATTAGATAATGGTGACATTGAAAACAAAAAAGAGGTAGTGCTTGGAAAATGGGAGAAAGACTGCAGATTTATTTTCAGGAAACCATATTTCACCTGCTTTTGATGACACTTTCTTAAATGATATTTGTGCTTCAAAATGTGAGTTGGAGATGGCTATGAATATACCAGGCTATAGCCCAAATACATTTCTGGATCGTGACTATATTACTATAGAAGAAGTTGAAAGGGCTGTAGACAAAGCGAAATTGAAGAAGGCATCTGGAATAGAAGGTATCCCAAATGAAGCTTTAAAATCTCCACAGCTTTTAGAGGTCCTGTTTATCTTTTCAAGACATGCTTTGAATATGGTATAATCCCGACAGCATAGTACAAGTCCATTATTAAACCTGTTCCAAAGTCATCGAAGAGTGACCCCAGAATACCCCTTAATTATAGGGGCATCAGCCTTCTAAGTACAGCTTACAAATTGTATTATAATAGACTGAACAACAGGCTCTCACAGGACATGTGCTAAGCAAACCCTACCTACATATCTGTGATATCTGCTGCTGGTGCATTCTGACATAGTTGCTGGAGAACGTGGCTAAGCTAACGTTATTGGAACATGTCAACAAGCTAATTAGCTTGTTTTGTGAATATGAAAAACGTGTTATGGGAACAATGTTTAGGGTAATACATGATTTTGTCATGTAGGCATAGATGACATGAGTTAAAGGATATAGGGTACTTGGGGAGTTGGTAACACAATTTGGAGAAAAGCGAGATGGTCAAAACACCTGATATTCCCTAAATGGATCAGGCTGCTGGTTTATTTTATTTGAACAACACGAAGTGCTAAACATTACAGCGGTCAAATAAAAATGTAAAAACAGAATAAAAAAGTAAAGTAGCCATTAAACATTGGTGCCATAGGTTTGAGAATCCTCAGCTGCCCTGCAGATGTCCATTTTGTCCAGAGCAATTGTCTTAACATTACTATTAAAAATTACATTTCAAATGAAATGTAATGTTTGCAGTAGTCATACAATGCAGTAAAATTAAATGAAATCTAGAAAGTAGTGTTCCAGGCAGAACAGCAGGGACCAGATGGTCAACTATTATTAGGACTAATTGGAAAAATCCACTTTTGCATGTTTTGTTGACTCTCAAAAGGCTTTTGACTGGATTAATTACATTGGCCAAAGTCCTGAAGTCCACAGTCATCTCCACAGTTTTGAGCGTGGTCAGCTCCAGGGTTGTTATAGTAATAATAATAATAATAATAATAATCTTTATTTATAGAGCACTTTTCAAAATCCACGTTACAAAGTGCTTTAAAGGCAGCAAAATAAAACAAACAAGTCATAAAATCATGAGGTTTTAAAAGAAAACAGATACACTACTGGTACAGTGTAGGAAAAGGAAAGAATACGAAAAGAAGTATAAGGAAAGGCTCTCCGATAAAAGTATGTTTTAAGAAGGGACTTGAAGGAGATCACTGACTCAGCCGACCTGATTTCCTGCGGCAGATTGTTCCAGAGCCTCGGGACCCAGACTGCAAACTGTCCCCTTTAGTTTTCTGCCGTGCCATTGGAACAGACAAAAGACCTCCGCCAGAGGATCTCAAAGTACGTACTGGTGCGTAGGATACTAAGAGGTCAGAGATATAGCAGGGAGAGAGGCCATGAAGAGCCTTAAAAGTCATAATCAGTAAAATCTAAAAATCTATTCTAAAACATACTGGGAGCCAGTGTAAAGAGGCTAAAACATTGAACGCAGCAGAGGGCCAGCTGTTCAACCTCCCAGCTGTATGCAGACTCATCACCGTCCCGAATGAGGCCGATGACCGTTGTGTTGTCTGCAAACTTCAGGAGTTTAATAGACGACTCTCCTGAGTTGCAGCGTTGGTGTAGAGGGAGAAGAGCAGTGGGGAGAGCGCACATCTTTTCCTCTTGTCTGTCAGGAAGTTTGTGACCAACGGACAGGTTGGGGCTGGCACAGTGGGATGGATGAGTTTGGAGTGGAGGACTTTTGGTATGATGGTGCTGAACACCACCAATAGGATCCATGTCCCTGTGGAGTTGAGGTGATGCAGGCCGATTGTAGCACAAGTAGAAATACTAACCAGAAATCCCAACTTGAAGAGCGATACAATGCTTTTCAGTGTAGCTCCTTTTATTCATTTGTTAGGATCCCCATTAGCTCTGACCTAAAGCACAGCTAGGCATCCTGGTGTCCTCTTTGCAGGTCTGATCTCCTTCATTAGTGTGTTTCTGGTCTGGTTGTACAGGATTCTGTCCTCACTTCTGTAGGCCTCCTTTTTGGCCTGACGAAGCAGGATCTTTGAGGATATGGGTAAATTGACAATTTAACACATTTGCTGGTCAGCCACAGCCAGTTCTAGTCATAGTATTAAAATGTTTTATTTTCTTTTTGAGGAGCATTTGAGTCGTGCAGTCTCCTGCCATCACCCACAAACTCCTTTATCGTGAACATCAAATGAAGAGTCACAGTGAGTGTACTGGGATTTTGTCCACGTCTGAGGAGATACAGCACGCTGTCAACCTTTTTAGCACTGAGACCCAGCAAAGTCTCAGTGCTCCCCTATAGTCATCATCCCCTTTGTTGTAATGTCAAACATCAACTCAAAACTCAACCACCATCTTGCTCTCTCACACACACACACTTGGACATCTTCAGACTGGTGTAACTGTTGGGTTCTCTCTCAGTGTGCAGCAGTTGCATTTTCATCCTGTCAGTGTTTAATATAATGGTCAATATGAGATGGCTGCGTTTGAGTCCCTCCACTGTTGACAGCCACATCTGTGCTGTAGAAAGTTATTTGCTCAGTCCTATGAGTTACTGAAGCGACACACCAGCACATTATTGGTTAGGAGATGCTGGGAGGGATATTTAGCCTTCTGGAAAAAAAACAGGTGGAAAAATGGTACTGGTACTGAAATCAAATGCATATGAATTGCTGCACATTACTCATTATCACTGCAAACTACTGCTCATAAAACACACATGCTTACAGTCAAAAACTGTAGCACACTGATCAAATTACTGACATAAAATAAAGCAAATAAGCAGCCAAGTAAAAGTGACAATAGACAATGATTGCACAATGTAATGGCTATAAAATAAATAATGACACCATTGGCGTTTACACTGGTTTCCTATAAGCCTTGCTTTCACTGTGCAATTCTGTCTGCCCAGGGGTTCGATCTGCCGGGGAAAAAGAAGGCTCGATTTACAGCACAAAGGAAGTGGGTCAACCATTGCATTGTGCAACCAAAACAGAAGAGGAATAGGGCTTTTATTTTCCAGTAGCTATTGGTAGGTATTCCCAGCTAGCGGAAATGACGGACGGTGGAACAACCGGAGTAACTGTGAAGAGGGAGAGTGATAAAAAACGAGGAAAAACAAGAGTGAACCTCAGACTTATTCGATGGAGAGAGTTGTGGGACTTGAGAGAGTTACAAACCGACTACTGGGTGTTTTACTCTGCCTCTATCATATCACTGAGATCGGGAATTCTTACGGTTATTTCTTGCTTTGGACCAGCCTGGCTACTGTCCAAAATGCTACAGCTTACAGCCAGAAAACGAACCAATTCAATTACATTTTACTTATAAAGCGCCAAATCATAACAGAAGTTATTTCAGTGCACTATAGAGCAGGTCTAGACCATAACGTTACTCTTTATGTTATTATTTACAGAGACCCAACGATTTCAACCATGAGCAAGCACTAGACGGCAATGATTTATTCTACTCCCCCCTCCTCCCCTACACCAACCTGTTGTAGTCACGTACTTGTTTGTGCAAAGTAACACTCAAACTATGTTATTACTCAATATAAAATTATGACAATTTCACTTTACCTCTTCTGTGAGCATGCTCCTTTCTTCTCTTTTATTTCCAAAGTGGTTTTGATCGTTTCTTCACGGAAAATTGGAAACAAATGCAGTGTGTCCTGTGTTGTTGGTAGTAGCTAGGCTCTGAGGGAAACTGAAAGCGATCCACTTCAATTTGCGACAGCTGCGCCAACATTAATACCACTTGGAAACGCTAGGGGGGGTAAATGCTGAAAAGTTGTATATTACCATTTTAGGAGCTGGACGTTTACATATAAAGGAACGTCTGTTGCATTCAAGCCCTTGCCAAACAAGTTCACACAATGCTGATTAAGTCTATCACTGCCAAGTAAATCTCTCTGTATTTCACAGTACACCACAGTTTTAAAATCTGGTGTCTGTGGTGACATTCCCATGCTGGCGCACTGGTAGTGATGCGTTTTACATTAACCAGCAATGATTGGCTTGCCACAGAGCCATGTAGCAACTAAGAGTATGGCGGAAAAACCTAAGAAGCGTCCAAGAAAAGTTTCTGATGCTCCAGATAAAAAAGAAACTCTGCGTTCAGAGGAAGAATTACAGTCAAAAAAAGAAAGCAAACGACGGTGAGGACAAACACGGATAACCATTGGTGTAGCTTTTCCTCACTGGAGAGCACTGAAAGAAGAGCAGGGACTGAGGGAAGATAAGATGTCACGTTACTGCTCTTGGACAGGTTGGTCTTTGTGAAACATTTGGAGTAGGCTATGTAGCTATTACGCTACACTTTACCTAAATAATAGATTATAGTCTTGGAACTGTGGAAATTTGAGCGAGCTCCCCTGTAGGCATATGTCTCGTGAGCACACTTAAACAGTGTTTGTGAAATTCTCACTGCCAGAAGGAGGAAACAAAAGTTCCGCACTGCAGCTTTAAGACCGAAGCTGTAAAATAACTTTAACTCTAAACAAGCATCCAAAATCAACAGTAACAGATGAATGAACATTTCTACAAAACAACTGATTTGTATGTTTTTGTATGGGGGGGGGACTCTTAAATTACTAAGTTAATAAGCTAGTTAACGTAGCCAGCTGTCTGTATGAATGGTTGCTTTTCAAGTAACGTTAATCCTTATGATTACTGTGATTACTCTGATTACTGTGAATAACCACATTTAGATAATAGCTAGCTGTAAATTTTCCTGCTTTTTTTGTCCTTTGCCAATCACATGCCTGAGTTGAGCAAGTGCAAGTACATTTACTTAAGTACTGTAGTTAAATACAAATTTGAGGTACTCGTACTTTACTTGAGTATTTCTATTTCAGTTCCATTTCCATTTTACCCCCACTATTTGAAGAGATACTTTGCAGATCAGCTGTCAAACCACGATAAGCAACCAGTGATGAGGCCCAGGAAAACCCATCTGTACTCCTACTTACTGGTTCACTGCAGAGGCCACACCTATGGCGAATATTGGAGACAGGATTGTCTAATGAGATGTGCTGATGCTTTTTTGTGGTCCTCGTTTCATTTTTTAGTGTGGTATGTGTGTGCATGTGTTTAAAGGACAACATCTGTACCAGTCTGCAGATGGATCCTCCAAAGCCTTGAGCGACTCATCAACTGGGCATGTATCGACTTCAAGCCAGCCCAGGACCCTGGTTGTGAGGAAGGGGAAAGTAACAGACAATTTACGCTTCTCCCTAGGAGGTGTCCAGATCCCATCTGTCTCAGAGAAGCCAGTCAAGAGTCTGGTCAAGATCTTTGACTTCACCCTAAGGGACACTGCAGCACTCCAGCAGCGAGTTGGGAACATGGCCGACAGCGGTGGACAAGTTAGGGCTGCCAGGTAAATTCAAATCCTGGATTTACCAGCACGGCATCCTGTCACAATTCCTCTGGCCGCTGTTGGTCTATGAGGTGAATGCCGGAACAGGGGATGGAGGACCCTGTGTGAGCCCATCAAGGTCGGGTGCAGAGGCTTCACAGGCCAGTCACTCTACAGGGCCCCCTTGGGATTACGGGACTGCACAGCAGGAGAGCCATTAAGAAAATCTCAGATGCTTTAGAGAAGGCATTGAGATGGCTGTGGGGTGATCAAGTGGGGTGATCTGTCCGACCACACAAGCTACTTGGACACAAGCCGGGGCCTGATCACCCCTGGTTAGGTCGCCTGGGTGAGGGTGTCTGATGTTGAAAGACTCAAAATACACAATGATCCCAGGTAACATCACTGATGTGTCCAAGTTGCATTGGAAGGTGTGTGTTAAAAGTTTCATAAAGCAGCTGGCCACTGTAGTTTTGATCAAATGCTACTCTAACAGGAGTAAAAAGGAAGTAAATACTGTAGTGCAACTGGAGACTGTTTTCAGTGGTGTGTTTAAATAGTTTGGAGCAAACAGAAAGTGTTAACTGTAAAAACAATTAAACTGTGAGATGTAATATAATAGGAAAACACATTTCACAGAAGTGAAATACCTAAAAGTAAAATTTTGAAGCATTTAAAAAAACATTTGGGGATTTGGTCAAAAATGTCTTTCTTCCTCATTTAAAGGCTAACATGATAATTTAAATATTTTGAATTATTAATTAATGAATCAATTTTGTTTTTAAAATATTTTAGATTATATAAAGCATATTGTATTGTTGCACTGGTTCCACTTTCTTGCTATTTGCAGTAAATATAGATTTGCAGTTTGCTGTCAATTTATTGCTGCGCCATTTCATTGCAGCCTTTAATTGTTATTGATTAAACCACTGAGAGAACCTCAAGATTGATCATGATGACCCGTTTAAGAAAATAACAGAAAAGGGAAAAGGTCACTTTGGTGCATTCAGGAGAGCTCTCACTCAGCTACCAGTCATTACCACAGACAAGCAGAAAAATGAAGAGGGCCGAGGGGATACAGGGGAGTAGAGGGGGGAGATTTGTGGATTCATTAAGTGCAGAAAAACAGTATTAAAGAAACCCAAAACGAAACAAAAAACATGCACAGTTAAATTCTCCCTTTTCAGGTTATTGATCCAGTCACTCATACACACATTTTCATTCTTCTGCACATTCTTCTGTTTGAGTGCATTTTTTAAATTGATACAGACAAATTAGCTTTTCTTGGAGCAGTACCTGTAGTGAGATAAAAATGTAAATTTGATTCTGTCTGTGGCATCAGAGAAAATCCCATAAGGTCATTAAATTCTCAGTGGGACATCCATGAGCTCAGGTCTCCCCACAGTGTCTGTAAAGCAATTACAACCTGCAGAGAGTTCTGCTAAGTGCTGAGAGTTTAAACTAGACCAAAGAGCCTCACTCCAGTTATAAAGTCCTTGCACTGCTTCCACTGAGTCTTAGGGAAGACAGAAAGATTCTTGGAGTTGTCCAGTGTATGTATCTACTCAGGGACTTCAAAGACTCCATCCATCCATTTTCCACTGCTTTTCAGGGTCTGGGTCACGGTGGCAGCAGGCTAAGCAAGGTAGTCCAGATGTCCCCAGATCCCCTCCCAGCAACATCTTCCAGCTGCGAGGTGTTCCCAAGCTAGATGAGATATATAATCTCTCCAGCCTGTTATGGTTCTACTTCGGTGTCTCTAACCAGTTGGACGTGCCTGGAATACCTCCAAAGGAAGGTGCACCCTGATCTGATGCCCAAACCACCTCAACTGGCTCCTTTCGATGCAAAAGAGCAGCGGCTCTACTCCAAACTCCCTCCAGATGTCTGAGCTCCTTACCCTATCTCTAAGTCTGACCCCAGATACCCTACGGAGGAATCTCATTTTGGCTGCTTGTATCCACAATCATTCTTTTGGTCACTACCCAAAGTTCATCACCATAGGTGAGGGTTGAAACGCAGATCGACTGGTAAAACGAAGGCTCAGCTCCCTCTTGCGTGCCTTGGGAGACCCTACCAGGGGTTATTGCCCCTGACAACACAGCTCTCATGGACACACACACCCCTCCACCACAATAAGGTGGTGATTCTCAGACCACAAACTCTCAGATGCTTATTGTACCAAAAACCTACAGAAAAACTTTTGACCCAAACTTTCTCTGAGGATAACAACGTCAACTGAGGCTTTTACATACCTGCAAAGCACTCACCTTGCTTGTCTTGCTTTTACTACCACTACCATTTTATTATGATCACTTTTTAGTAGCTTGGCTCTAGGGATGGCAATATCTGTCTGTTGGTTGGTCTGTCAGTCAGTCAGTCCACCACTTTGCTCCAAACTGAAAAATCTCAACATCTACTTGATGGATTGGCACCAAATGTTCTACAGACATGGTCCCCAGAGGATAAATCCTATCAACTATGGTGATCATCTAGTTTTTAGTCTAGCGCCACCATGAGGTTGACATTTGTGCTTTTGAATGAAATGTCTCAACAACTATTGGATGGATTGTCATAAAATGTGGTACAGACATTCATGGTCCCCTCAGGATGAATTGAAATAACTGTGACAATCCCCTAACCTGCCCTCTTGTGCCACCATCATCAGGTAAAAAATGTAATTTGTCCAATACTTTGCAAAAGTAATGACATTCCCATCAGCCTCATCTATAGTTTTTTTTGCTGCCAATTAGCTAATGTTAGCATGCTAACATGCTAAACTTAAGGCCATTACATACCAACAGTGACGCGAATAAATAGTGCCTGACTATTCACATCAAGCATGATGCAATTTTGCGAATAAATTATTAAGGTTCTAAAAAACTCGCACCACTGGAAAAACAAATTGAATCAACATCAAGCGATGATGACCTGGTACTGGCAGAAACAGAGGAGTAATTTCAGAGAGCCGATTGACCCGGAGCAGCCATAATTCTGAGGTATGATAGTTTTTATTAAGTTTTTAACTTGAGCAAAGTCCTGTTTGTTTGTAAAAACTTCCAGCTATCAGGTGGTGGATAGAAGAGGAAGTACTACTACTTCTGTTTCAAAACTCTCTCACCTTACTCAAAGGCACAACCTGGTGGCAGAAGCTGTACAATACAACCACAAACATTAACACTGCATAAAATACTAAATTATGAACACTGGATACTGGAAAACATGTTAGATCAGTACATCTCGGAATATAAACATTACCTGCATAGACATAATTAACTTGTTAAGTGAATTAAATTGAATTATACTCAAAAATACATTGTGGGGTCCCTGATAACCAAAACAAAACATGCAACTTTCCACATTGCATAAGTGCACTGGATGGGAAGTACACTGTGATCCAGGCATGTTCCAACTAAGGATCACAATTCTACAATTATAAGGGCACCTTCTTGGTAGTCTTGCTTGCCTTGGTGGATGCAGCTATGTTACGATCAACAGGAGGGACCCAAATTCAATTCAATTCAATTCAGTTTTATTTATATAGCGCCGTATCATAACAAAGTTATCTCAGGGCACTTTTTCGTATAGAGCAGGTCTAGACCGACTTATATTTACAGAGACCCAACAGTTCCCACCATGAGCAAGCACTAGGCGACAGTGGCAAGGAAAAACTCCCTTTTAACAGGTAGAAACCTCGAGCAGAACCAGGCTGTGGGTGGGCGGTCATCTGCCTCGACCGGTTGGGTTGAAGGGGGAGGGGGGGAGCGGGAGAGAGAGAGCAGGAGGAAAGAGAACATGCAGCAGCACAGTACAGTTCCACATAGAGATGTAAAGTAATAGTTGTGGTAATGGTATTGATGTTAATATTAATAAAAAAAAATAATACTATTTTTTACTATTAGCAATATTATAATAGTAATACTAATAATAAAAACAAAAGCAGTAATAGCAGCAGTGGGTGTAGAGCAGGAACACGGGGGCAGCAGGTGGCCTGCAACCATAGATCCAGACTTGACAGCTCCGGAGGCAGAAATACCTGCATAAAGCAACAGAAGGAGAGAGAGAGGAGAGAAAGCACACAACTACGGGAAGAAGTTGAGTTAGTAACAAGCATTGATGGGATATGAGTGCGTAGAGATGGAGAGGAAGAGGAGGAGAGAGGAGAGAGGAGCTCAGTGCATCATAGGAAGTCTCCCGGCAGTCTAGGCCTATAGCAGCATAACTAAGGGGTGGCTCAGGGGTCCAAATGCAGAACTTGGACACAGGTTGCCCACCCCCTGGACTGATGGTACTGCAATCTCATCCTCCGTAACGGGAAACAAAGGGGGTTGATAGCCCATGGAAACCTCGAAAGGAGACATACCAGTAGCCGTGCAGGACAGGGAGTTGTGAGCATACTCAATCCAGTTAAACTGGGAGCTCCAGGTGGTGGTGTTTCTGGCGGTGACACAGCGGAGGGCAGCCTCCAGGTCCTGGTTGGCTCGCTTTGTCTGACCATTAGTCTGTGTATGAAAACCAGTGTGACTCACCGAAGCTCCAAGGGCTTGCCAGAAGGACTTTCACACCTGCGAAATGAACTGCGGGCCCCTATCCAAGACGATGTCCGAGGGGATACCATAGAGGCGAAAGACATGTGGGCCCGCAGCTCGGCCGTCTCAAGACCTGTGGGGAGTTTGGGGAAAGCCACAAAGTACACAGATTTGGAAAAGTGATCAACAATGGTGAGGATAGTGGTGTTGCCTTGTGATGGAGGCAGGCCTGTGACAAAGTCCAGTGTGATGTGGGTCCAAGGATGCCCGGGAATTGGTAGGGGACGAAGCAAACCAGCTGGAGGCCGGTGGGAGGACATTCCACAAGCACACACAGTACAGGCGGAAACAAAGGCACGAGTGTCGGCATCCATGGTGGTCCTCCAGAAGTGGTGCAAAAAAAAGTGCGACCAATACCCGGATGGCAGGCGAATCGGGACGTGTGTCCCCACTGGAGGACCTGGGAGCGCAGTCAGGCACAGGTTGGTGGGGGCTTCCTCTGAGACATACTGGCAAGAGACAGCATCAGGCTTAACATTTTTGGAGCCAGGACGGTAGGTGAGTGTGAAGTTAAAGCGACCAAAAAACAACGTCCAGTGAGCTTGGGGAAAGTTAAGGCATTTTGCTGTCTGGATGTAAGCAAAGTTTTTATGGTCAACACACAATGAAAATGGTGTTCAGCTCCCTCAAGCCAGTGCCTCCACACATCCAATGCTAGCTTCACAGCTAGCAATTCATGGTTTCCAACGTCACAGTGTTCAGCGGGGGACAGACAAGAAAAGAAAGCACAAGGAAGGAGAGTTTGAGCGCTCGGAAAGAACAGGCCCGACCCTGGTGTCTGAAGCATCCACTTCCACGACAAACTGGCATGAGGTGTCGGGCTGAACCAGGACTGGTGTGGACGTGAAATGCCTCTTCAGATCAGCAAAAGCCTGGTCTGCTTCAGGGGTCCTGGAAAAGGGGGTGGCAGAAGAGTTGAGCTGGGTCAGAGGAGCTGCCACATGACTATAGTCTCTAATGAAGGGCCAGTAGAGGTTGGAAAAACCAAGAAACCACTGGAGTACCCCAGGAAACTTACAGAGCTGATGTGAAGCTCACACTTCTCTGCTTTAACAAACAGCATGTTCTCCAGAAGTCTCTGGAACACTTGGCAGACATGTTGGGTGTGTTCCTGGATGTTGCATGAGCATAATCATAATGGCAATGAGGGGGCAGAGAGAGAGCATGTTGCTTACTGAATGCTTTGGGGGATGACAAGCTTTTTCAGGAGATGGGAATTGGCTGCGGGGAGCGGAGAAAGATGGTGGGCGACTAATCTTCTCCCTATGGTGCTCACGAGAAGGCTATTATCCAGCTTGATAGCTAAAGAAATCTAAGCATTTAAGCTACCTGAGTCATCCCTGGCCACTAACTTATCCTTCAGAGTGTCACATAACCCACTAGGAGAACCCCTTGCAAAGACATGTCATTCCAACCTGAACCTGCCGCTATGGTTTTGAATTCAATAGAATACTCAACTACACTGCGTGAGCCCTGATGTAGTAACAGGGGACATTTAGTAGCATCCCTACTGCTAACAGGGTGATCAAAAATCTTCCTCATCTCAGAGACAAAAAAGAAGAAAAGAAAAGAAGAACTAACCGGTGACTTACCCTCCCAGTCAGCTGAAGCCCAAGCTAAAGAATTCCCTCTTAACAGCCCCATGTTATAGGATATCTTAGCCTTATCTGTCATGTAGCTGGAGGGGGAGGAAGCACTGGCTCTTGAGTGCAGAGTTATAGGCAAGCAGACAAACAGGCAGGCCGGCAGTGATCCTGAGGCACAAGAGAGACAGGGTTAGTCAGGAACCAGGAAAGTGCACACAAGAGAAAAACTTGAATACACAATTCAAGGAGATATAGATGCAATCTACCAACTAGGCTAAAACAACGATCTGGCGGTAAGTGGATGAATGACCAAGGTAGTAGTAGTACTGTGAGGTGATAAGCTGATGGATAGCAGGTGTACAGACCAGAGCAGGTGAGTAAACTGAACAGCAACCAGACAGCTGGGAGATTGACAGGAGCGCCATGCCCACAGACACAGAGAGAGAGAGAGACAGGGAGCACCAGACAGAACACCAGAAACATGAGGAATAAGTGGAGGCACGGCTGTGGCCATGACAGACTACTGATTTCTGGCAGGTGACATTGGAGTTTTTGATAGCAACAGCAACAAAGGCATCTTTACCAACTCTCATCTTGGCATAGCTCTCCAGGCAGGTGAACTTGATATCCCACCACAATCTCTCCCACCTTCTGCACCAGAGTTGGGACCTGTGCCATATGTGGTTGTGGCTGGTGAGGCCTTTCCCTCCGGCCCTATCCAGGGCACCACCTTCAAGAGGCCCTTGCGAGTCTTCAATTACCGCCTCTCCAGAGCCCGCCGTATAGTGGAGAACTGTTTTGGCATCCTCACCCAACGCTCGAGGGTCTACTGTCGAAGACTGCAAGTCTGTCCTGATGCAGCAGACAGTATTGTGAAGGCAGCTTCCATACAACTTTCTGCATTCTGCTGAGAGGGATCAGAATTAGACGATGAGGAGCCAGGTGAAGACAATATTGGAGAGGGCATCCTAGCTCCAATCAGTGGGGGAATAGGGCATTGGCAGAGGCCCTGAGAGTACAGGAAACCTTCCGCCACTACTTCAACTCACCAGATGGACAAGTGCCTTGGCAATATATAATAATATATTAATTTTCATCCCAGTTTTACATTAACATATATGTCCAAATACTACAGTATGAAAGGCCCTGTGTACAGCATTGCTCTTCTCCTGTGTGGTGACTGGTGCAGACTATACTAAATACGTAAACCTTTAAATGTTTTAACTGTTTTTTGTATACATAAATAATAAAAGCCATATTTCTTGCCTTACCACTTTTTTTCAGTCAAATGCAGACAGGTTATTGTTACAATCAGATTTTATTTAATAAATTAACAATAAATATGAAATACACAACAAATTTGAAATATAGCAGCACAGCTAAGTAAATTTTGGGTATTGCTGAGAATACACAGCTCTGAACTCTGCCTCATGACACGTCCTGCATCTTGAACCTAACCCAGGATTGCCTTTCTGGCGGCAGACTCCTCATTGCAGGCGCCAAGCTTAAAAGGAACAGAATGACCTAAGCTCTCTGCAGTTCTCCCTCCCTGTCTCTCTCGACATCCCTGGCTTCCTTCTTCTTCAGGTTCTCCCTCAGCATCTGTCACTAGTCTTCCTCTTTGCCTTGGCAGGCCTGGGAGCTACAGCACCACATTCTTCCTCACTTTCTGCTTGGTCAGACACCTGCTCTGCTGTCCCTGCATCCCCTTCATCCTCTCTCCTTTTCCTCACCATCTAGATTGCTCTGGGTGCCATTTAAAGCATTTCTAATGTTAAAGCAATGAGGGGTAAGTTAAAGGGTTATAGCCTACCTCCTGAGTGAAGTGGACTTGTCTAAGAAAGACATTACCTCCATATACTTCCATCTCTTCTTCTGCCTGCTACCTGCCTGGCCACTCTTCACCTACCTTCCTCCCTCTTCTTTCTTACGTAAGTGTCCCTCAAATTCTTCCACAACTTCTTCACTTCATAAGCTATAAAGTAGAATAGTAGCTATGCCATAGTTGTTAAACACAGCAAACACAACACCAGACTGATTACGGTAAGTTCTGATTAGACACAAGCTTGTTTGGTGATTACTGCTTATAATAAACAAAATTTCAGAAGATATTTTGTAGCACTCTTTAAAGATATCTGATTAACCTGATAATCTTCAAGCTTTGTTACCCCCCTGATGGGTGCAGGTTAGCCCAGACTCTGCTGGGTCCTATTGTAAAATGTCCAGCAGTGTACCGAACTGGGGCTAGGTGCAGATAATGCATAATCCATAATCCATAAACATAAAGCCTAGGCCTACTCGCCGTTTTGTGACAGCAAACAAACTGACATGGCTTTGAAAAAGTGACAGAGGGAGTACATAACCTATTTGGTTTGATTAAAACGAACCTTGGTGCATTTGCCCGGTTAGTGTGGTTCGTTTGGGCAGATGTTAACACAGTAATCGTACTCGGTTGCAGACCAAAACAACCGCACCGAGACCCTTTAGAAGAGGTGCGGTTCCAAACAAACGGTTCGTTTGTGGTGGGACCGTGATCCAACCCAAGTACGTGGTATACTCCGCAAGTTTGAGCTACGGCTCCTGTAGCCAGATGTGCTTTCAATTCTGCGATGCAGCAGAGCACGCAAACTGAGAACGAACCAGTAATGTTTCTCTCACAGAAACATGCACTAGTTCAGAACACTGAACACTGATTTACCTTCTTCTTCTTCTTTGGTTTTACTGGCGGACTACAAACCAACGTCAATGGTGCATGCCGCCACCCACTGTGGCGGGGAGTGTGTAAATCCCCAGATCTGACCAATAAGCGGAGTTAACGTTCCCACGTGGTTTGTAGTGATGCATTTTGGTTCTCTTGGATTTTTCTCTGTGTGAAAGGAAACCAAACCAAGGGAAAAATGCTCCAAGTTTACAAACTCATCAACTGATTCGGACCAGAGCAAACAAACTATAGGTGTGAAAACACCCTAAGACTCTTCCTTTTATTCTCATGTATGTCAGTTCCACATATGACTTTTCTATGAATCCAATCTACTTCTAATATTACAAGGAAAGTAAGAAGAACTAAACTGTTAATTGATGGTATTATAACCACTTATTATAACCAGAGCATTAAATAATAAAGAAACTTAATTTCACAATACTATATTCCTCTCTTTTTTTATACAAACTTCACTGTGCACATGCATTAAAAGTGACTTCATTTATTGAGTGCTTTCATCTTCTTCTACAACATGTGTCAGGACTCATTCAGACATTGGAATATGGAATCACCTTATTTATTTACTTCCAACAGTTAAGATTGCAACAAATTGCCCAGCATGTCCGAGGACAATAACTTTGTCACAACTGTAGATGAGTTTTCTAATACTTGCTGGTATTAACCCCTTTGTTTCTTGTAGATCCACCAGAGGTCCCAGCCTGCCTCCTCACTGCTGCCTTTAATCAGCATTCAGCCAGCCCTGCTCTATCAGCCTGTGGGTGTATATATATAGACCCTTCCCTTCATCAGTCAGTGCTCAAGTGTAAAGACCATGCTACTGAGCTTCCAGCCAGATTTTTTGTCAAAATTAGTCTTCTCTTGAGGGTTTTTCTGCATTTTTGTTCCTGCCTGCCTCAAACAAGCCTGTGGAAATAAAACAAATTCGAGGTAGATGTTAACTATGACTTCCAAGGTGCATTCTGGCACGAAACAGAGCTTAAAATTCTGTTACTTGCTGCACTCATGGAGTGCCACAGTGGGTGCAAGCTAAAGATAGCGGTCTTGAGAAAACTGAAAACACAATCTGCAGCTTAAATCAGTTCACTTTTAAATTGAAGCAATGAAGCATTTTGAATTTGCTACCATTCTGGTTGTTGCCTCTGACTAGCTAAGAGCTGAGATGTAATAAACCAGAATTATCTTTTAAAGCTGCACTAACTTTTTTTTGTCCTCTTGTTTTCAGCAGAAATAAGCTGTGAACACAACATTAACATATCACCTTTTAAGTTGATATGGTGAACTTGTTAGCAAACAGCTGCTTATTTCCACATCCAGCAGTTACAGAGCAACATGATCATTCATGTGGAGTGGTGTTTGTGTCACCTGATGAATCTAAGTCCAGTATTCCCTCTCTGTTAGCTCTGTTTTTGGTCTCCACCAGCTCCTGAGGGAAATATCTGGCTCTTTAGCTGCTAAATGCTCCACTATGTTCACCAGCTAGTCTCTAACTGTGTCTGCCTGCTGTTTGCTGCGGAGCAGGTAATGGACAGTGGCTTTTTACAGCTTTTTCTCTGAAAACGACGCTCTGAGAGCTCTGAGAGGGAACCAGAACAGTAAAGCTGCAGCTGGACAGATAAACAATGAGCTGAAACTCACTGCAAAGCTCTTTAAAGCCAAGCGGAGCTGCACATTCAGCTGATAATTCTCTGTTGGTTCATCACTACCAGAGACCCCTTTCACATTTTTTTGGACAAAATCATACTGTAGTAAAAAAAGCAATAATACTTTTTGGATTGTTGGCTTTGATCTAAATCTCAGATATTTATTTTGAGAAGTTATATTTTTATTTTTCATTGGATGTTTACATTTTAAATTTTGTGAATTGTTTATTTATTTTACTGTCGTTATTTTGTCTTCAATATTACAGATCATAGGTTTAACCCCCAGGCAGTTGTCTTTATAATAGTTTTGCAGGGTATTCATTATGTATTATGTGTTTTAATTGCCACGTACAGTACTCGCTATTTATTTCTCTTTGTCCCACCATTCAGCCTTCTATCCTTTTGCTCTGCTTTCTGTGTGTGTGTGTGTGTGTGTGTGGGGCTCTTGAATATATGGCACTATTGCCACTTGTCACTTTGGGCAATTCTCTCTATAGACACAACAGGTTACAAAAATTAGGACATTGACAGAGATCAGTCCAACAAATTAATGTCCATATTTTGGGATGGGTACAAAATTAGGGCTGATTTTCTGTCATTTTCTCAAAGGTCTAATGACCAACTTTAAAAACTTTGTGAGTGGATGTGTCCTTGGTTCTGTTTTCACCAGTGTCGGGCAAGTAATCCAAATTACTTATTACACTCCTAGAACACACTTAAAGGGAAATTCCAATATATTTCAACCTGGTGTATTTCCCATAGATGTGGCCATTGTAGCTGTATGGGTCATGCTAACTTTGCACTCACCACCTCCGCTGTAGAGATTCTGGGAAACAAGACTTGCACAAAACAACGTATATTGAGGTGAGCTGCCCAAGCCTTCTACAGCTTTCTGAATAAACATGATTTTTACCTCAAACAATTCAAACGCTTGTCTCTCAGTCTGACCCAAAGTGAACACAGAAATAGCACCCTGGAACAGCCATGTTGGCTAATACACATATTGTAACCCCTCACATAGTGTTTTACATGTTGTACGTGATGTCTTTTTCTTACCATATGGAGAGTTGAGCGTTTGATGCAGCCGGCCTTGCTCTTTTCTTCCACTTGATTTTGGGGAGGTGAAACAAAGTCTGCAGGACGACAATGTTGATCAGAGCTGCAAATTCATAGGATGTAACTTAGTTATACAGCTGGGATCACTCTCCTTGTCTGTGTAGTCCGGTTCAAATAAATAAATAAATACAGTCAGCGATTTTCCTCATAATAGTCCATGGGATAATCTGCCATTACACTTTGCTTTTTGAATTTCCTTCGAAGACAGTATAACCCCTATAACAGGGTGATTAGGTCAGCCGACAAGTAGACCCGAACGTAGATCCCTATACAGTTAGCCATACTGGCCATTCCAGGATGCTACTTTCTGTGTTTACTTTGGGTCAGACTCAGAGACCCCAAACATATCAAGGTCAGCAACATATTTTACAGTGCAATTCCTTTCCCATGGAAAATCACTGATACATGTGGGCAGCATGGGCTCTGATGACGCCTGCTCATGTTACTCTTGTTGCTGTTCTCCCATCTGGATGATGATAAGAGCAGCTGACAAAATCACCTGCAGATGGAATATGTTTACAAGGGATGCACAATAATACTTGCAACTGCTGGTGTCTGTTTATGCATTTGTACCTCCACAGTTCACTCATTCTCAAAGCTGCTCAAGTGAAATTCATCCATGTGTCTAGTTGGTAAACTAATGTAGCTGGCAAGCTAACCGCTAACATGCTAGCCAGCTGGGTACATGCTAACACTAGTCAGTCACTTTGCTCTCCAAGCTTCTTTCTATTCTCTCTGTACTGTTCTGTTTACTCCCTCTGACATTTAGTTCTCAGGATTGTTCATCATTTGATTCAAAGAGTTCCTGAAGGTACTGTTTGTACCATGGACTCCTGTCTCCTAATTGTGTGTGCAGCAGTTTATACTCTGACAGAGGAGCTTCAATAAAACGATGATGATGACACACAGCTAATAAGCTACAACAGCTTTTGGACTCTCCGTCCACTCAGGGTCAGCTCTGTCAAGATGGCTTGTTATTGGTCAATGGTGCAAATTTGCAGGTCAAAGTTCACCAAAGCTGAACTTGATATGAAGTATGTGTGCTTTACCCATGGATGTATTATAAGAACTGGATACTGGACCCAAAGATGGCGCCTATTCAGTCCAATGAGAATATGCCGGGAAAGTTTCTAGCTTCCGGGTTTACTTCCGGGTTATGTGGCCCACTGAATATGCGCAGTAGTGTTTCCCCCCGCTGGCCCTGCCCGCGGGTTCCAGCTCGGCCCATAGACTTTACATTGTGATGACGTCACAGATTTTTAAATCACTTTTCTCGGCTTGAGGAAAGTAATATATATATTATAAATATAAAACCTCCATGGATCAAAAATTCATAATAGAGTCATAATCAACCTTGTTTGCAGTTCGAGGTGTCCTGTCAACAGTTTTACAAACATCTCTTTTACAATGGTGGCCTATGGGGAAAATGCTTTTTGGGCTGCAGGGGAATTTTTCGCTGCAATACCATGAGTGGCTTTACCCCACCAGCAACGCCACTGATTGGGAGGATTCCATTGAAAATGTAATGCTTGTGTCACTGTGCCTTTAGAAAATGGTTAGACGTTTTTAACAGTGCAATGGTGTAATCAAATCCCTTGTTTGCTCTCAGTTTGACCGAAATAATTTGAAATGGATAATAGCCAACTGTGTGGGAGCTGTCTGTTACTCTGCTACAGCAGCTCTGCTGTCTATTCAAATATATTGACAATTATACTGATCGATCACAGCGATCACAGAGAAAGTTCAAGGCCATTAAAAGTTGTCCTCTACATACAATTTAGTCCTCTTACCATAAAAAGCTAAACCATGAAGCTTTGAAAGCTTCAGTATTTGCATGAAGCAGGGAGACCAGGGACATTTGTAACATGGGACGGTTGTAACACCTTGAATTCCTCCAATCAGAAATAAGCTAGAGTGATTATACTTACTCTGCACATGCTCAGATTGTCTTCCCAAACTCCCAGAGAAAGTTACCAGCAAAAGTGTTTTTTTGAGGTAAAAAATTAACTTTTCTATCAGACGTATTTTTTGGGTACTCTCCTGAGATCAATGTCTAGGAATCCAAACAAGTATTATTAGAATCACTGTTTTGTAAGCTAAAAGTAGAACTGACTAACATTTGTCGCTAGTAGTCAGGCTAGTTCACATGAGGTGAAAACATGGCTGGTGATACTCCCTGAACCAAGTACTTTCATTTATATTTTAAAAGCCTAAAGGCCTACATAAACTGGATTACATGCTAAATAAATGATAATCAGTTACAGTTGCTAATTTATTTTATTTTATTTATACAGTTTAAAATTACAGGAACAATGCTTCAGTGCTTGAAATGGAAAAAAAGAAATACCAGTAGTACTCCCCTTATTCACATGTTGGCGTGTGTATCAGCCAGTATTAAATTCTGAATTTCTACAGTGAATAAAAGATACAGGAGATGTTGCTGATGTGCACAACATAAATTCACTTAACCAAACCATTTCAATTATTAGAGTAAAAATAATTGACTATGTAGTTTAGTGTGTGGTGCAATTAAGTCATCATGCCGGGATGCCCTTAGTTCCTTGTATTCCCGGTGAAATCCCTTAATGTAACGTTACTTAGACTTGCCGCCGACAGAGAAAAGCAAGCAGGTGAGAATGGGAACAAGTGAGCATCATGTAGTGTCCTCTGGGTAATGCAGTTTATTTAGGGCCATTATGAATGGGCCAGAGAACCTGATAGGAGGAGGGCAGAAAAGAGCACTGGCAACTTGTGAGAAATGCCGGTGTGTAAGAAAAAGTCACTGTACACTAAAGAGTAATGCAGAAGTATCGGTACTGATTAATATTGATTAATTATGTATATTTTAGACAGTGTACAGGGACGGTTGTAACAGTGGAGTGACTGTATTTAAATCAATTTTGCAACCTTGCATATTTCATAAAACCACTTAAATACATTGTTTCAGTAGTTGACACATTGAAGTTTATAATATAGAAAATTGGCTGTTCCAGTGTAAATGGTTTCTGATTTATTGGGAAAATTGCAAAAAGTGTTACAACTCTCCCTGGTCTCCCCTACTGGAACCAAAAACTTAGTAGGGCACATGCATCATTTTGGTACACTTAACAGAGAAGTAATGTGTTAAGTTTTAGCATAAAGAAAGTTTAACGATTAAGGTTGATGAGGTTTAATGGTTAAGGTTTAATGATTAAGGTTCATTTAGGATGAGGATTTTGATGAGGGATTTAAAGTATAATTAGGATTAGGTTCATGTTATTACAAGGCTTCAGATGAGACATGTATTGGTTAGGGTTGGAGTTGAGGGTCTGTTGATTAATCCCAGTTTATTCAGCAGCAATGGTATTTGGTTTGCTGTGTCTCTGCTGCTGGCTGCAGACACACACATGAAGAAGGTAGTGGTGCTTACAGAAATATAGATCTCATATTTGCAGGTCTTCCTCTCTCTGTCATCACTTTCATCTTCTCCTCATGTTTGCTTTTTCTGTCTCTCTACGCTTTCATCACCTCCACTTCCATCACATCCCCCCCTTGCCTCCCTTCTCCATATCTCTCGCCCTCTCTTTCCTGTGCGACAATATGTGTCATAGGATGTGGCCTGCCCACTCACAAACACAGCATCCCCCTCAATGATATGCAAGACTCAGATCCTAAATCCTCACAGCGCACTGCTCCACAGAGATTCTCTCCCCTTAATGTGATTCTGCCAGCTCTCACCATCTCTGCTTTATGCCACATTTCTATTTAATGTGTTTTTCTTCTCCTGCTCTTTCCACTGCGCACAGCTCTATAAAGCACAGCTCATGAATAAATTGTAAGGTGTCAAGGTTTCAGCTCGGTTTGCCACGAGTTTAGATATTGTGCTGTTTCTGGCAGCTCTGGGCATCAGAGGTCATGGTGAAAGACACTCGCTGTTTAAGACAGACAATCAGCGCCCAGGGGGAACCAAGCTGATGGTTGGAAGACGACGATTAGGGCCACAGACATATGGACCAAAGAATATTAGATATCTGAAAAAGAAGGCCTATTCAACTAGTTCAGAACAGGGGCCCAGTAGGTGAGGAAACTGCCCGACTGTAAAACTGTGGAGACTGATGTGACAATGGCACACACTTTGTAAATCACACCATACAGCAGATGTCAGAATATCTGGGAATTGATTTGAGAACACACTGTGTGCACCCACAGACTGGGGGAGCAGTAGAAAGACAGAATGACACTATCCAACTCAAATTGAATAGTTTGTGAAGAAATGGGAATTGGGTTAAAGCCCCCCCTGGTGTTATTTAGCATGAGGGGAAGGGGAAAGACGAAGACAGGCTTGGGAAGGCCAATGGATACGGGGATGGCATTTCCTGGTCCAAGAGCCTTGCTCCAAGAGCTTTGAGGGGAGGGGAATTGGATGAAACAATGCTAACCTATTGCATTCATCTTTCAAACTCTTTAAGATCCATTCCTACACAGGTGAAAGCTGTTTTCCTTTTTATTCTCCTTTTTTTTTTAAGACTCCAATCACCACACAGAAACGTATTAATTTAAACACTCGCAGAGTGACTGTTGGCTCATCATCGTCTTTTTGTTTGTTTTAACTGCAGATATAAAACACAAGTCTTTATTATTCAAGTATATAAGAAATAAGAAATATTAAGTAATCAGTTAACAATAGAAAAACAATAAAACATTTTTTTTTTGTGTGTGTACATAAACAAAGAAAAGAAATACAAAGTGAGCCACGTACCTTTATGAAAAGTGGGAATGTACATTCACATTAGCAGTGGCTGCAAAAACAGGAGCCGCCATCACACCTAGCTTGCACTGAGTCACAACAGTCACAACATATATGTGAGTTGATGATGCACATCACCAACCAAAACAGTCGTCTCTTTGAATCAGTGTAGGTTTTGTAGTGGAAAAGAAAAACTCAGAGATACTTTTTCTGCGTTATGCAGTCTCTTTTATTCAAATAAAAGAAACGAGTTCAAGATTGTCTGCAGATGAACAGAACCAGAGCTGAACCTCATACAACAGATTATATACTCCAAGTCACACATTACTCCAGGGGATCACAACACTGCCCTCTGCTTCTACCAACCAATAAGATTATTCCTTCTATCAAGTACAACACTTACTAGTCTCCCTTTTCAGATTTTTGGGAAGCCAGGGGTTTTTCGTCAACCCCTCCCTCCCATCACTTACTGATACAAAAATGTGTTTATCTTGATCCAGCTAAAGACACAAACATCTAAATGGTTTTTGGCAAGTACACTAGGTCCCGAGCTTGACCCGATACAGGTCACACTGACACTTCCTCTTCCTCTCCTGGAAAAAGAGTTTAATAATATCCAACTCAAGGCTGAAAAACAACCTTCCCTTATATATAACCTTCACACAGAGCAGAACAAGGCCTATTAAGCAAATATCATACTGCACTCTACATAAGCTTATAATATGATTGTTAAATGTCCCACTAATACATTAATAAAACATACATTAATACACCACAGTTTCATTAAATAGTCCGTACATGATAGATTTTAAATCAGGTTGGATGTTAAAACCCACATTGGCCATTTCATTTCTTACATCTTTAGTTCAGTGTTGTAGAGTTTCATCCTCATCACAAAGAATCATGTTTTTGTTGTTACATAGCAGCTCCACTGAACCACCGCCCTGACAGGGAATCTATTTATGGAAATCAGCCACGCTGTGTCACGAAGTTTTTCTGATAACATTTTGTCATTGATGTTCTTTGTAACTTGGAGACGATCATCATTACAGACATGTTTAGACTCTATCAAGCCTCCGTTTGTATTGTTGTTTATCAGTTTTGGTTGCTGAGCCAGTCCAATTTATATTCAGATGTTTAAAAATACTAAAATCACAAAAAATGAATTTATAGTATGGGATTTTGGACCTGACTCTCCCATTTCATTTACCCCAGTGGGCTTTATTTCCACCCACCCATACAGCTCCTCTACTCAGTGCATTTGTCACATTTTTGATAAAAGGAATCTTTAATTGAAGGTTGAGGTCAGGAGCTCCCAAACCTCCATATTATTTACTTTTAAACATTAAAATTATTTTTGTTACCTCTCGATTTGTTCCCCAAATAAGTTTAGCACATAGTTTATTTAGGGTCATGATAGTTTTAGAGGTTGGTGGAAACACCGTTGATAAAAAAAAAAAGGTTTTGGAAACAATATGGGATTTGACTATGTTAACACGGTTTTTGTAACATGTGTTCCTGTACCTGAATTATTGGAGTTTACATACAATAACTGAATCATCTTAATAAAATCATCTGGGAAGCCGTAGGCCTTCAGAACCACCCATAAGTACTCCCGTGACACATAATCAAAAGCTTTTTTCTGGTCTAATCCTAATATATAAAAAGCTGTTGTTTTACTGGCATAAATGAAAGCAGCTTTATCAGCCCTGCTGGAAGGATCTCTGCACACGATCAGGCCGGGAGACTGGGTGATGGTAAAGGACTGTAAGAGGCGTCAGTGGAGGAAACCACGCTGTTTCAGGTGACCAATTCAGTGACCAATTCAGCAGTGAAGGTGGCGGAAAGAGCCACAAGGATCCACGCTAGCCATTGCAAGAAGGCTCCGGCCTTGGACGATCACAGGCCTGACCCTGAGTACGCCCTGAGGATGAACAGGGCAACAAGAGTTGGTGACCTCTGACTCCAACATAGCCTGCGAACGATGGTGCCAGAGAGAAGGAGCTAACACCCATTCAGGAGAATGGGCTTGATCAGCTGTCTCATTGTGCTTCCCCTGCAGCTGTGGTTTAAAGCTTGGGACAAAACCAAGAGACATTGCCAACCACACGTGGTCAGGTGACAACACAAGAGAAATCCCTCATCCACAGGGATGGACAAGCCTGGTGGAAAATGACACTATCAAAAGCTTTTGGTCCCTCTGATTACACATGACAGAATTTCAATAAATGGTTGAATGACAAACTGGGACCTTGGGGAGTAATGTTGGTCCAAACATGGATTCCTGTACTGGTGGTAATTGGTATTGTGCTGTGTTTTTGTACCTGTACACTCACTTGTATGCGTGCACTGATATACCTGATTGGAGTAGTTGTAGGAGGTCATGTGCAACTGTTTTGTTACAACTAAGTTAATATGTTAAAAGTCTTGTTTGAGGCTTGTTTCTGTATTTTGTTGTGGTCACTTTAAGAATCGCAGATGACAGTAACAGGAAGTTATGTCATGTGACCAGTAACCAGGAAGTAAGTGAGCATGACTGAGACATGGATGTATAAAGAGAACTGGATACAGCGTCAGAGGCGGCGCCCCGTTCACTCCTATGAAAGCTGCTCAGTGGCGCATGAAGCCAAAAAAGTTCGACTTCCCGGGTATAAAATTACCCGGATCTTCCACATAGCTTCCGCATTCTTGGCCCATAGAGCAAGCACACTAGTGCTTCCTTTAGCCCCGCCTCCCAACCGCTCCGTCTCAGGCTCACTCACATATATAGCAGTCACTCTATAACTCTGGATTCGGCTATTTATGCATTTTACAACTTTTAGGACATAATGATTTAAATAAGGGCTATTTAAGTGTTTATACTGGCTGGTTGTTGTACCTCAAAAAAAAATTATCCGCTGATTTACAGACGTCTCTTTCCCAATGTAAGTCTATGGGAAAAAGTGTCTTAGGGCCAGTGTGCATCACGTGACGGACCCAGAAGTTGTAATTACACGGTTTGGCCACTATGTCAAAATGGCTTCAAAGCCTGGCGCTCTTCCTGGGGGCTTGCTCTGAGAGCTGTTGTTTTATTGCATCTGAGCTAATCCAGTTTAATCTGCATACATCTTATGCCTTTGGTATAACATCGTGGGTATGTATGATTGTTTTACTGTCATCTACAATCACGGATCATTATTTTTGTGACAATGTTACATTCTGTGAAGTTTGATGTTAGAAATCTACTGAGTTACTATTGCTAATGACTACGCTGTTCTTAAGCCATTGGAAGTTCATATAAGAATAGTTACAGATAAATAAATGAACAGATGGTTGATTACATGTTGAAATATGATGCCATATAATAAATTTGAAGTTAAATATACAATAAATACATTAAAACGTGTAACAGTAAGAAAACAAGGGCATTTAATTCATATTAAAAAGTGAGTTGGTATATATACATTCTGAATATCTGTACATGTTAGAAGTAAGCATAGTTCTGATTATGCTTTTTGTATGTTTTAGCTTCACCCTTCCTTCAACGTCAATAAACCTGTGGACAAGGGGACAACTGTCTTCAGAGTCTTGATGTTAGGATGGCGTTTATCTGACTGCCAAGTTATGTACAGCACATACCGAGGGCAGCACAGCAACAATGTTAAACTTGAGACTGAAGATAAGTACGGATTGACCTCCGTACATGACAATCACTAATTGAATTGATGATAATCATAATGCCCACTTGACTTTCTGCCAAGAGAGATCTCAGTCTGGTTACACAAGGACCAAACTCCTCATACTAACAGACACTCCAAAGATCCCCCTGGACATCACCAGGCTGTGTGTACTTAAGACAACTGCTTCAACAAACATCCAAAATAGTTAAAAACTGCCCAGTGTTTTCAGTTTCAGGAGTTAGTCAGTGTCATTTCCATAATGAAGGCTACAGGAATAAATCTTCATATCTATAATGTTTGTTTTGCTGCTGGCGTTTCCTCAAAGCTCTGACTGGTGTTGATCATCATGAAGCTCTGGTAGCTCTGAGCATCTGGAGACAGAAAAGAGTCTCCAGTGCTTTATTATCATTAAGTGTTGATGACATTTATTAGTTATTAAAATGCAGAATCAACTCAGGAAGAGTAGTTGTGATATTATGATGTGCTGAGGGAGGCTGACAGTCTACAGGTCTGAGTTACATGCTGTTTTCACTTTAATTTACTAGGAATTTCCCTGGTGCTCCTAAGGGCCAGTCTGGGCCTGTTAACAAATATCAGTGCTGTGGTGCAGTGTGTGTGTGTGTGTGTGTGTGTGTGTGTGTGTGTGTGTGTGTTATACCAAGTTCCCAGGAACTCTTTGTTTCTTTTGCCAGTGGGAGTCTGTAATCACCTCCATTGTATTATCTGCCAAAATGGGTTTATCAGTTTGATTTTGTGTTGTAAGTCTGGTAACACAAGGAGAACTCCTTGTACTGACAGCCACTCCAAAGATCCATCTGGACATTCATCATTCAGCTAAAAGCTGGGTGTGGAGGTGGGGGCAGCGAATGTGTGTGTAACCCTATGATAAAATCCCATATCACCAGGATGTGTGTACCTCACACAACTGCTTCAACAAACATCACAATAGTTGTGTGTATGTGTGTGTGTGTGTGTGTGTGTGTGTGTTATACCAAGTTCTCAGGAACTCTTCTTTTGCCAGTGGGAGCCTGTAATGTATGCTCTGCCAAAGGTATTCTCTGCCAAAATGGGCTTATCAGTTTGAACTTTGCGTTGTATATAAGTTTCCAGATGGAGCAGTTGAGCATTCAGCACACAGCGCTGCAGATGTGTTGCAGTCAGTGGCTTCCATTACAACACTGAAGAACCTGCTTTGCTTTAATTGCAGAATTCAGCACGGTAAGGCATGAAATCCATTTTACTTCCATGTTTGTCATATCATGTCATGAATACCCTTTATACTCTTTACTGTGTCAGTCTGCATTTGGATCAAAGATCAGTAACAGTTGACCCTCAAAGATGGGACTATGAACATTCTTAAAAGGAAGATTAGTAAGAAGTAAAACATTTAAAACAAAATCACTAGCACATTTTTATTAGCCATGTGTTTGGAAGTTAAATCTGCAGTAATATATATATATATATATATATATATATATATATATATATAGTAGTAATCTTTACTCTCATCATTTCTAAAATTCTGGTTTTGAACAGGGCAATGACTGTGTATTCATGTGTACACAGGAGATGTTTCAGCAATATATTCGGAAGGTTCTCTGTGAAGTGGACCCAAAACAAACTCTCATCTGCCATGACGATTTACATAACGATGTGAATCTCCTGACACTGGTCAAAAAGAAGAAAAGCACCTTTCCTCCCATTAAGTATGAGGTGCTGGATACCACACTTTGTGAGCTTTTCTCAGAACCTGCTGAATTCTCTGAGTTTAAAGGTATGTACAAAGATACACACAGAGCAAAACACAAACAAATCTACACCTGTCAATCACAATGCTGGACTTACAGTATCTGCCATGCTTCCCAGAAACAACTGTCATCAAGAATTACAAGCACAATGGGCAGAGCTTTGTGAAAGCTGACATACAGGGAGGTGTTGACAAGGCTTCAGCTGGAGTCAGTGGAGAAGCACACAGTCACCAAGAAGTTTCAACTGTCACCATTAAAGCAAAGACAGTAGACCTTCACAAGCTGAAGGAGAAATGTTCTGGCCAGTATGCTTCTTTCTCTCTTTCTGGGCTCTGTTTTCATGAACCCTGCAGTGGTGCAGATCACAGTCAGGTGCACCCTGCTCAGTGCGTCGGGTGTGTGAAATGCGCTTTTAGTATTTTTGTAGACACAATCGCCTGCTGCACTTGTGGTGCATTTGGATGGTGGGTGGGATCAGAAAGAATACATTATCATACATTATAGGTGGGTGTGTGCAAATCACATTCACTACTTGTCATGACATATTTTCAGAACAGACAGTAATTGATCTACAGTTTTTCATGGAAGTCTGAACAGTTTTCAGTGTGTCCGTCTCCAACACTCCTGTTGAAACTGTGTAAAAACGACATGTTTGATGTGCACATAAGCAGATGGAACAGATGCCAGCTGCCTTCAGATGGCTGTAAAGAGAGTCACCAGAGTAAAGGAAAGGCCTTCAGTATAGACTAACTGCTGTGGTTTACAGAGCTGTAGAATTACTCAGTCTTTATTTTGCCTCACTGGCATTAATGCCATAGTTGAAATAAAACTTTTCTTTCCCATGTGATCACATCAGCTGGTTGAAAAATGTAGAATAAAAATGGAAAGATGAACTACATGACTAAAGGGGTTTGTGTGATTTTCAGCTGTTGACCTACTGTGAGCAGGTGGGCAGTGGACCGTGTGAGATGCACTCATTCTTGGCTTTCAGATTGCACTGTGTTGCTGGATTGGCAACGGCACACCCTCTACAGTCATCAAGAAACCAAACTGGAAAGTAACCTTAAATAACCTCAGTGCATCGCAGGAAAACACCATCTCAGTGACGTGATACTGCGTTCTGCACCCTGTGCTGACATGAAAATAGAGCCCTCTGTCTCTGTCTGTCTCTGGCTTCTAGCTTAATACATGTAGGCTAACACTTTGTTTATACCGGCCAGATATCGGCCTTTTCTACTACAAGAAATTAACAACCTGTAACTTAAGGTGTATCCATCGTCTCTGGCTCTGTGATTGTTTTCACTGTATTCCCCCCACTGGATGCTTCAGGTCAGCATAAAACATCTCTGTACCATAGAGCTGACCTTTTGACCTCACATTGAGTCACGTTGCTTAACACACACAAAACCTGAAGACATGAAACTAGATAAGAGTTCAAGAGTAGAGACATTAATAGAACTGGAACTATTAACTAATTAAAGTAAATATACAATCATATAATTACTAAATATTAATAAGGATACAAACAAATGATTATGAACAGATGATTAACATGTGAATAAATGATAAGTTATGAGCTCACAACAAAGTTTACTTTCACACTATTGCTACTGCTATTGCATTTGTTATTGCTACTAATACTACTACTGCTACTACAGCCTTTAATATTACCACTACTACGACAGCTTTTACAAGATCTCTCTACCAGTGTGTTCATTGTAGCAGTCAATTTCAAACCCTCTTTGTTTGGATGAATGATTACACCTGCAGCACTTTCTATTTGGTGTGTCACTATTAGGATCTTTTCAAAAATAGCAATGATTCCAACCTCAGTGTGGTGTTCAGTGGTAGAGTGGTTAGAGCAAAGTTCTTACATCTTGTTTAGATCTCAAGGTCAGCAGTTCGAATCCCAACTCCTGACTGTTTAATTTGCGTTTCCAGCAATGAGCATTTCAGCTTTCAGCATTCGCACTGCGTTTTCTTCAGGAAATGTAATTTTCTAGTACTAGTAGTAGATAAACATATAAAATAAGTTTATACATTAGAGCAACGTTGTATACCGCCCTGAGTCAGTACAAAAAATATCACAACACAGTATAATAACTTTACAAATTCAAAGATTTGTCAACATTTTAAAATTTGAATGGGGTCTGTAGGATAAGGGATGCCTGACCAGTTGAGTCTCAAAGTTAGAATGGTTCCAGCTCAGTTCCTCTCAGACTTCCATTATAAATTTTAATACTTTAAAAATGTATATAAAAACACTGGAACATGTTAGAATAAAGAAAAATAATAGCATACATCTCCTGAAGAACATGAACGAAGTTTCTACAACAAACTGTACAGCACTAGACAGACGCCAAAGAACTGCAATATAATAATAACTAGAAAATTGCATTTCCTGCAGAAAATGCGTGTGAATGCTGAAAGCTGAAATGAATTTGCTAAACACTGCTGAAAATGCAGAAAACTGAAATGCTTAAATTGCAGAAATGTGAAATGTTGAAAATGCTGAAATGTTAAATGAATTGCCAGAAGTGGAAGCTGAACTGTATTACCTAATGAAGCTAAGAGCTGAAATACATTTGAATGGTTTCTGTAGCAGAAAATATGCAGTAGTAGTATTAGTGGAACTATTTGCGTGAAAAATTGTAAGGCTCAAATGTTCAAAAAAAAAAAAATGCTCAAAAACCTGGAAGCTGAAATGTAAAACTGGTAGAATTGGGAAAAGTTTAATAGAAGCATAAATGTCCTTAAAGAACAAGTTTTAACATTTGAATGGTTTCCGTTGCTTAAAAAAACGCAGAAGTCGTGGTTGAAGTAGTGGTAGCAGTATAGGCTGTTGAGGTAGTAGTAGTTGTAGTAGTACAGGCTGAAGTTGTGGTAGTAGTAGTGGTAGTACTAGTAAAGGCTGAAGTAGTAAAAATCCCCACAAATCAGTTTGTTTGTGTGTGTGTGTTTATTTGTGTGTTAGTGTCTTAATGTATGTGTTTGTGTGTGTAATGTGTGTGTGTGTAATGTATTACTCTGTGTGTGTGTGTGTGTGTGTGTGTGTAATGTATAACTGTGTGTGTGTATGTGTAGGTGTGTGTATTTGTGTGTGTTAGTATCTGTATGTGTTAGTGTATTACTGCATGTGTCTGTGTGTGTAGTGACAGAAATAGGTTTGAATTTATAAACAGTTCAAAAGGACAGAGGTCACAACTGCCAAAAATAGCTCAACATCAATCCACCAATCAGAACAGAGGAACAGCTAATCAACATCAGCTGTGTGTCTAACTATCTGTGGCTTAAAAGCAGTGTTGCCAACTTGGCGACTTTCTCGCTAAATATGGCGACTTTCCAAATCCTCTTGGCGACTTTTTTTGTCAAAAGCGACTAGCGACAAATCTAGCGACTTTTTCTGGTGTTATTGGAGACTTTCTGGTGTTTTAGAGACTCTGACGTGAAAGCACGTATCGTTCTGCAGTTACTGTCCTCAACGAGCAGTGGGTGCTGCCGTGAGCCCCTCCCCCGTCCGTCTGCCAAAGTGTCTCTTTTGGGTCACTTTGCCGGTCCCAAGCCCGGATAAAGGAGGAGGGTTGGATGTAGAGCTAGCAATTCCACCCCACATAACAGTCTTTTGATTAAATTTGATATTCTAACATTTAACAATACAGGACAAAATTGATTTATGTAATGTGGGTCTAGACAAAGCATTTAAGTCATGAAGTTATTTTGAGAAGTGATGGCCTATTTCAATGGCAAAATTTAAAAAAACAAACCAAGAATCAACAGAAGAAAGTTAATTTGTAGTTCTAAACATATTTAGGGTGTTTTTTACTCACCTTTTGTCTCTCCCACAACGTTATTCCTCTCTCCTACAGCGTCCATTACAATTACATGCAAATTGTCAATTATGCAAATTAGGCGATGACGTCATTTAGTGACTTCTAGCGACTTTTAGGTCAGCCAATAGCTACTTTCCTTACTGAGGAGTTGGCACCACTGCTTAAAAGTGCTGAGTCATTGAGACGGAGAAAGAGAGAAACCTGTAAAAGTTTCACTCAGAAAAGTCACCATCATAAAAAAACCATAGGTCGTATTGGTGAAACGACCTCATTGTCAGCACCAGAAGTTATTTCTGAACATGTAGATGTATAATTTGTGTGGATAAAGTTAAAAAATTATGGATAAATCACAGTTTCAAAAGTCCTCAAATTTGTGTTTGCTCGAGACGGTAGGAGCCAAAATGTCATTACAGTGAATGAGACGGTTGAAAGAGTTTCTGATGCTTCAAGGCAGACAGTTCAAAAACTGTATGTCCTATGACTTAAATAGCTAAATTTTCTGAACCAGGACAGGTTTGTCTACGCACTAATGTGAAAATGATATATGAAAAGTGAAAATTGTGGACACGAGAATTTTAGCAGAAACTTTTAAGAAGATTTTACAGCTGCCTTTCACTCTAGCGATGACGTTACCCACTCTAGCGCTGAACATTCCGCCACATACACACCCATTATAAACTCAATAAAGGACTGAAAAAAGCATACAACTAAAACTGTGATAAATCAAAAACTGTCAAAGATTTCAAAAAGCTGAATAATAGTTTCTGTTCTTGTGAACAGTTTAAATGGAGTCTGTAGCTGAAAGTATGCAGAAGCAGTAGCATTTCAAACTAGAGCAGGTTGCAGAGGATTCTCCATTGACTTACATTGTAAAATCATTTTGAAAAAAGCTTAATAGTTTAAAAAGTATAAAAGGTAGAAAATAGCTGCAGAGCAAAGCAAATATATGCTGAAATGTCCTTAAAAAGCTGAACATTTTGATAGTTGAATAGTTTCTGTAGCTGAAAGTATGCAGAAGTAACGAAGCGAAAAAAACGTATGGAAGAAGAAAAATAAAGAACAGGATAACAATAGTGTGAATGCTGCTGAATCAGCATTCACACTAATAAAGTATAAAGAGCAACGATAACATTAGTGTGAGAGCTGTTTCCAGCACTAAACACAAAGTACAGCTGAGGCTGATGGAAATGTCATAAACCAAAGTAATGGACAAATTCAAATGCTGACCTGATGATGACATCTTTGTTGACCCTTTTGATAAAAGTTATACCAAAGACGAAGTCAAGGAGTCCAAATTTCACGACAGTGCATCCAATACATTTGAAGACATTTTATTTTAGGCCTCTTTAGTCCATGTCTCTGTCCCTCCAGAAATGCTGGTTGGAATATTCTGACCTTGTCACTGTCTAAATCTGCTTCTGTCTTTCTTTCTCAATAACCCAATGACATGGAAGCCCAAAGAAAGCTTCTCCTGTTTCCCACCATCTGCTTCCTGTCTCACCTGTAGGAAGATAAACAATGCCTTCGTACCCAAACTGAAGAAGGGAGAGGTGCTGGCTTTTGTAGATAAGATCATCTTCAACACAGCTGATTTTACCTTTTCTGGAAAAAGTGGAGTGGACGGCTCCTCTAAAGCATGTTTGAGTGCATTCGTTAATTTCTTACTGCAGGTGAGTATGATGGTGAAAGACAGAGGTTTAAATAATAATAACAAATAAATTATGTAATGACATAACAATAGAATGACGGTGAGGCATGTTTAGAAGAGCGCTCTGTCCTCCTGTCTGTGGCCTGGAAGTTATTCAAGGTCCAACATCTGGAAGGTCATCCCAGTCTGTTAAATATGTGCAGAAGGAAATCAGATGCGATAATACACGGCTGTAAAAAAGGCAACACACACCGGCGGCGTCTTCATTAGGATGTATTATTTTAAACACGTGTTAACTCTTCAGAAAAGCAGCAGCTTTATCACATTCGATACATGTCTGCTAATGTACCTTCCTCTATCTGACATCTTTGCATTCTCAAATTCTGCTGGACTCCTTCCCTCCAGCATATTTATAAAATGCAAAAGGGAGAAACGACTGTAGGAGGCCTCGTGGCTACGTAGTGTGTGAGGTGGAGGGTGAGGGGACACGTGGGAGATTGACTGACCACCGCTCAGTGTAGCATGGACAGAGAGCTGGAAGTCAGAGCTAACTAGCAATGAGAGGCTACTGTTGGGATGTCAGAACATAGCCGTAGCCCTGCTGCTTATCACGGTTAGGGTTACTGTTCGTCAACCCTAAATATCTTGTTAAGCTCTACATATATCACAGTTACCAGTGGGCCCATGTGTTGTGTTCACTGTCCCTGAAGAGGAATAAATCTTGTTGATGTACGACCTTTGTCCACCGCTGCTTATCAGTCTTGCAAATGCTAACGCAACCAGCAGCAAACTGGGGCTTCGGTCAGCCAGTGTTCTGCTTTTTATACTTGGCGCGGCAGGGAATACCACAGTTGGGGATCAACATACATAACAGACCTCAGAGTCTTGTCTGTTTCATCACGGTTAGGGAGGGGTGAGAGAATTCGGCTGAACCAAACGTTTAAATCCAAGCACACATACAAGCTAGATTTGAGCAGAAGAAGTAATTTTTACACACATTTGTGTTTTGTTGAAAAAATCACCTGTATACCTGTACCTGCACCTGTACAGAGCAAAGAAAAATGATTTAGTGTGCAGTTCCTCTTTAACTAGTCAGCAATCAGTTTTCCATCTATGTAGATTGAGATGGAGAACCTTTTACAGCCAAAAACGGGTCTATATGCTGGAGTGCCTTTGAATGGTGATGCGTTTACTTACTGCCATATGTACTGAAGTGCATTTGAACAGTGATGCGTTCACTTACTGCTGTAGGTACTGAAAGTCCTTCCTCTTCAGCTGAATAAAGCAGAAAGAAATGTTGGCCCTTGAACAAGCCAACAACAACAACAAACAGCTACTCACCACAATTATTAATATAACAAGAAGCTAAAATGTGATTTGCATCTAAAAATGACAGTTTCAGGGTGTTTGTGTTGCTTGCCTTTTGTTTTGTGTTTCTGAGTTTTGGTGTGTGGTTTGGTCTTCATGTTTATTGGCAAAATGTTTTAGGTTAAATTGGTTAGACAGTATTGACAACAAGATGTCTTGGTACACCTGTGTTTACCTGTGGTATTTATTGTTTAATCAGGCCAAGAAGACGTGGACAACTTCCTTTACTGTCCCAGCAGGAAAGATTTATGCCTACAACCTCAACGAGATCACATTTAAGGATGACGCGATCCGTAAGAAACAAAATGTGTGCATGTGTTTACACGCCTGCACTGTTTGTCATTTTAAGATATTGATCAGATCCCAATTTATTAATTCCATAATTGATCTCTCTTTCATTCTTTCAGAAACTACTAGGAGTCTCCTTGTGCATATTGGTGATGAGGGGGAGGAACTGCAACCCATCACCTTCAGTCCAATAGAAACATGTAAAGTGCTTTTCATGCTGTTTCCTTGTTCTGTTCCAGCTTGTATTTCACACCATAAGAGTCAATCAACTGTCTCAATAACTTACAGTTTCTCTGACACTTCAGGTACTTTCAGTGCCTACACTTTGCTGACACCTCAACTGCTTTCACCTGAAACTGAAAACAGATTTTTAGTCTTCAACTGACAGTTCAACTAATATTTAAAATATCAGCTGATATTTCAACAGTTTACGGTGGACACAAACTGTCTTCAGTGCTTCCACTTCAACTAACATTTGATTACTTTTAACACGCACAGTACACGTCAACTGACATTTCAAGTCCAGTTCAGACCAAAGACTCACAACAAGACCAAACCGTTTTAGAACGTTGCAGGGAAAAGTTGCAGCGGTGTGAACTTCTACACTTGAACTGGCACGAATCCCTTTCAAAAGACCCTTCCAGTTCAATTTATCACTTAAACTTTAACTCTTTGAATCTTCAACTCCTTTCAGCACTTTTACCTCCTCTGACATTTCAAGTAACACTTAAATTGCAACATCAGCTTCTTTCAGCACTTCAGTTTTAACTGCCATTTAATGTTCTTTCAATAATTGTATTTCAACTTTTTTTCAAAATTTCAAAAGTTTCAACTGCTATGTTTTTATATGAAAATGTAGCCGTATCTTATCTCTGTGTGTGTCTAAACTAACAGCCAACACAGTCCTGGCACCAGAAACATTTGAACCTGACTTTAACTTTCCAGAGAAGACCTTTGAGACCCTGCAACAAGTGCAAGAAGGTATGAGTGTGTGTGTGTTGGTGCAGACTTTTCATCCCCTCCACACAGGCTCCTGCAAATTCAGTCATTTTGGTGGCAATAATCACCAAAAATATAAAATGCATGTGGGACTGATGTTTTAACTGTGTTGCAGTTACTAATAAAAGCACTGTTACTGCTGATTCTGTAGAGTTACTGAGGACAGAAGCTGTTCTCCAGCCACTGGCTCATCTTCCCCTGGAGACTCGTTCCGCTCTGTCCAAGAGCTTCAGTCTGCTCCCAGAAGACAGAGACGCTCTCATTCTTCTAAAGCAAAAGGTATTTTGTTCTTTTTTGCTATAAAGGTTTTCAAATAGCCAAGGAAGTTGCAGTGAAACGACAGAGAGTACTTAGCTTCAGTAAAGTGATGTTTTCCTTAGTGAAACATGGATGGGTTTTAGTTAAGAGATTTAAATCAAATTCTTCAGATCTGATTGGATCACTAAAAGTGGGCGTGGCTTAGCGAATGCAGCCTCCGTCAGGAGGAAGAGGTTGAAATGAACACAAAATATATCCTAATTCAGACGCAAGTTGTGACAGGTGTCGTAATACCCCTGCCAGTTTAACCCATATGTTTTGGTCATGCCCTGCTCTGGTAACTTACTGATCTGTGATCTTTAAAACACTATCGGAGGCACTTAATATTAATTTCCAACCCAATGCAGCAGCAGCCATATTTGGTATCACAGATAGAAAACATTCAATAATAAGGAAAAGACATAAAAAAACACAGCTTTACGACACTGCTTATGCGCAGAAGATTATTATTACATTGGAAATCAATAAATCCACCTTAAGCGTCTATGTGGCTGAGTGACCTGATGCAATTCATACAGTTGGACTTAGGGGGTCCAGGGACAAATTTCTCTCCATCTGGGATCCAGTTTTGACTTATTTAGGTAAACTTAAAACTTTGCCAGATACCCCTTAGCAGTTTTGTTTTCTCTTAGGATATTTAATCATGTAGACCACAGTATAACAGGTTTAACTAACTTAACTGCTTAGATTTATTTATTTATTTTTTCCTTCTTATATTTGTATCTGTTTGCTCTATACCCATCACTTTCATTATTTCTATATTCATCACTACTAGTTCTTTTCAATTTATATGTACAACAGGGTTCAGATAAGGAATAGTTTGGGTACTTTGTTTCTCTTCACATGTCACTCCAAATAGGCATATGCCTATGATGTACTTACCTTGTACCTTGATGCAGGCATGTATGCATATATATGTATTTACATAATGACATTGGGTACGGCTAAATATGACCTCGTTCATACTGTTTTATTTATCTTTCTTTTCTGCTTTTCTAGGTGAGTATTTTATGTTCAGGAGGGAGGGAAGGATGGTTGGATATCTTGTGTGTTGTATAAAAAGAAACATGGAAGTATTAGTCTAAGTACATGATCACTGTGTTCTGGGCTTGTCAACATTTTCAAATTAAAAAAAGAAAGAAAGAAAAGAAATTAAAACATTAGACCTCAACCACAGCCTTTGGAAATGTAAATAAACTTTTTGCCAGCTGAGATCTAAACACACACCTACTAAAGTACCATGATGTTTGCTCTGCTAGCTAGTCACACAAGCTAACAGCCAGGTGTGGTTTTATACAACCAGGCATCATGACATGACTTTCATGAATCATTAAAAAACGAAAATGGGATACATAGTTGATCTTCCCATTTTATTTAATCGATATTCTTGGACGGAATTCATGGATAGATCAATAAATTAGTTAGTTTAAATTTTTTGAGAGCAGGAGCTGGTGTACCTGTTGCATCATGATTGATGTGATGTTATTGCCAAACTAATGTATGCCAATTTTATCCAATAAAACCACAGTATTACAGTTACACTGAGTTACATTGTTGTGCAAAAGACTTTCCTAATGCCCTTACAACATAGTAAATCACATGTTGACAGCACCATATGACGTCATGTCAGTGGAACAATATAAGTAAGCAATAAGTTAAGAAATGTACTTTAGTCATCAGTATAACTACACTGAGAGGCTGTCTGAGTCCGGTCCAGATGTTCCTGCTATGACAGATCAACAGGCCTACAGACAAATTACTACAGGACACTATACAAAATATTACAGGAAACCATCTGGAAAGGTTGCGCTGCTCGCAGACTGTCGCGGTAATTAAAACAAAAGATATGGCAGATAACAGGGACCAGGGAGAGGAGGGGTGCAACAATAAAAAAAACAAACAATACCCATAATCATTGGCAGTCACTCGTAGACGAGTATGAGCATGCTCCAACTGGATTCTTTTGGGTCTTCAGGTGGGCGAAGAGACCAATCCTAGACCTGCACATCTTGGGGCAGTGTGGGCTCGGTTGTGAGGTAGAGGTTGTTTGGGTGGTGCAGGCCTTTTGTGTTGATGTTTTCTCCTTTCTGAGGCTGCACTTGGCTTCTGCAGCACGGTGGAGCTTAATGTAGAGTGCAGCACCCTCACGGACTAGCTTGCCCCAGGTCACCTTTTTGGATGCCATGTGCTCCCAGGTGTTGAGGTCAATGAGGCATGGGGCTTGGTGGCCTGTCTGAAGCTAGGAGTAGAGAATTTGCTTGCCAGGCAAGAATCAGGCATGAGGATCACATGGCCATTTGATCAGAGTTGGTGTTGCGTTAGTGTGCCTCCCAGCTGATCTTGAGAATTTTCCTGAGGCTCCTCTGCTGGTGAGCCTCTCATATACTGCTTTTGTGGCATCAAAGAAGCCTCTGGTGTCCCTGCAGTCTGCTTACTGCTGGATCTCCAGGGCCTTCTTCGTCCACCACTGGTTTTTCAGTGCCTTGATCCAACTTTGAATGTTTTTGCACTGGATCACTCTTTTATGTTTGTAGTTGATATCATTCTGCCACGTGTCAAAGGCTTGCCCATTGATGCTGATAAGCTGTTGGATTTCCCGGTCATTCTCATTGAACCAGTCTTGATGTTTTTTAGTTTTGTGTCCAAGGGTGCTTCTACAGGCATTCATAATGGCAGACTTAAGCATACCCCAGTGTGTTTCAGTGTCTTCAGGATACTGTTTGGCAGTCCTTACCTGCTTTGGACAGCTCTGCCTTTTTGTGTGTGCAGAAGCTTAAAAGCTTCATGGACTGCCAGACTTCACAGTCCTGACCCTGTCGCTTGACATCTTTTAACTTGGGGAGGCTGATGCACCTGCAACCACCACATGATCCTTGACAGCCATCCTCCGCCAGTTCCGCTGTTGAGATCTTTGTTGGATCATGCTTTGTCTGGAACCTCCCCCTCAACCTTTCTGCCTAGGGTGATCCTACCAAGCTAAGCTCCAGCTCTCAGGATCTTTGGAACACACAAGCCTCTTCACAAGGTGCCGATCATGGATCACCCATAATACAGTATACGTCACCCACCTAGGACCGGAGGGTTGCTGGTGCTAAGGGTGTGACATGACTCGGTGTTGAATCTCCTCAGGACCAGCTGAGTCTGACGTGCATCGATCAACAGTTGTCTGAGGCACCTTTCCTCAATGTTCACAATGACTTTTTACACATTGGAGTGGATGGAACAATTGTTAATCAGTCTCATTCTTTTCTTTACACTAGAAATTAATTTTGGGAGGTGGAGTGGTACGTAATGGAGGAACACGCAATGAGCCATGGATGGGCATTGGGGTGCAATGCCCGTCCATGGCGACAGGCCCTGTCTTATATGGTGCCAGGGATTAGCTAGCACCCCAAATGACATTTGATTGGATAAATTAATGTAACCTCCCCCAATTTCAAGATGAGTCATCAAAAATATTTGTATATTTTACAGGAAAAGAGAGGGATTTTGATATATAAAAACTCAAAAAGGATTTTTTGACATATATAGCATGTAACGAAATAAATGAAGAACTGACACAGGGCCACAGGATTAGAACTTGGAAAATCTATTTTTCATTTCACTGTGTCTTTACAGTCTTATGTGTATTGGAACACCTTAAACAAAGTTCAGTGTAGTAATTGTCCAGTGGGTCGGTAAAGAGAACAGCAGGTCGGTGCTGCTGTTCTCTTTACCGACCCGTTTTTTTAGCCTATATTTGTCTCCATTAACAGTGAGCTGAATGAGCTGTTAGCAGCTCCTGTTTGCATTGTTCCCATGTATGTATAGACAACTATCACTGGATTACTGTCATACTGAAGAAAACTTTATTAACTTCTAAGTGGATTTGTGGACATTTATTCTGGATGGACGCCCATCCAGGTGCCCCCCATGGGGAGGCTTTAGTCGTTCTCTTTAGTCTTTGTCCTGCTCAATGTCTATTACAGACCAGATCCTGCACTTCCACCATGGTTAAAATGCTGTCCTGAACGATGAGTTAAATTAAAGATGAGCACAGTGAAGATTTCGTTCCCCACCTCCTACTGTGATGTTCATCCCCTCCCAATAGGACTGTACTCTCTGTCTCATAACTGGACAATACATCCTCTTTTTCTGTGGTTATTGTGGTTGTGCTAGACTGTAAAAAGTGAAGAAATATGCAGTCAAGATAGCACAGCTTTGAGTTGCAGTTTTTAGCCACTCTAGCAGTATGCCTCTAGAAATGTCTGTTGATCGGTCATATCACTTTGTCACAAATGTTGGATGGATTTCAAAGAAACTGTGGTTCAGACATTCATGTTCCCCTCAGGATGAATTGTAATAACTTTGGTGATCCTCTGACTTTTCATCTAGCGCCATCATCAGGTCAACATTTTAATATCCCATACTTTGGTTTATGACCAAATACCTGCGAAACAAATGACATTCCCTCAATACTTTGTGTTTACTGCTAATTAGCTAATTTTAGCCTTCTAACATGCTAAGATGATGATTAGCATTGTCTTTTCTTTGTAAAATGGTATTTGAAAGTCATGTAGGAAAGATTAAAATGTTGTTTTGCCTCCTCTCAGCTGGATCAGTGGCATGAAGGTGAGCCACTGTCCTGGTCTGACTGTTCAGTACTGCGTCTGCTCACTGAGACTGGAACCACTGACGTGAACCTGAATGCTGTTGACCTGCTGGTCAGTGCGATGGACAGTGAGTCAGCCGTACAGTACTGAGTGTCTGACTGCTTTGCTGTGTGCATGTTGTCTCTGTGTGGGTGTTAAAGGTGGATTGTATTCTCCATACAAAATCAAAGTTTGTGTGATCTCACAGGTAAATGCTGCAGTGTACACAGGCCCAGTACTGTACTGTCATTGGTTGTGGTGTGCACATTGTCTGTTTACTCCCTCAGTACATCTCTGTTTACTCCAGTGTTTGTGATAAAGACCTTGGAAGTCGTGCTGTCATGAACAGACCTCGAGTTGCACTGTTTTGTGGTAAATAAGCGACAGCACAGCAGTCTGACATTTTGTCTGATTCAGCCCACATGTACCAAGAGTTTGTGTTTTCCACAGAACTGCCAGAAAGTGTGCCATCGCTGATAGCCAAGTGCCATCCCGACACACTGAGAGGCCTCAACCAACTGGTAAGTCTACTGATTTACTAAGATCAGTATGCTCTGTCTCAAACTGCACACATACAGTGTAGAGATTCTCCCTTTTGGCTTATATTTGTCTTTTTGTTACCCCTGCTCCTGCCCCCAGCTCACCCTTACTTACCACCTTACTCAGGGAGACTGTCCCAATAATGATATGCTGTTCAACGTGTATGAGTGCTAATCAGGAATCTCAGCGTTCCAGTCATTGGAATTAAAGTTCTTCTCACAGCTTTGATCACATCTGTCCATATTTGTATAGTCCTTGGTTGAGCGGTGTTGATCCTTGCTCAAGACTGTTCCAGATATAAAATATCTAATAGACATTGTAGCCACTGTTTTGGTGATAAATGGGGAGGCTTCCAGCACTGAACTATAATCTTCTGGCTACAGTCAAATCTGTAAGCCACTTTTTGTGTGTTCTTTCTAAAATGGAAACTTTAGAGTCATCATGGAGCACATGTAGATAAGGGTCTCTTGGAAAGTGGGTGTTATATTGCAGATCTTGACAGACGACACCAATACCTTTGCATTTTTCAGTCCATTTACTACAAATCACATACAATATGTCATATTTGACCACATACACAATACATGAAATATACACATATACATCCATGCCTCTTAGAGATTATTGGAGTCTATCCTAATAAAAATGAATACAAACTGGTTGCTGTAACCATTCCTCCTGTTCATACTGGCCCTGAAGTCACCCCTTCCTAATATGATTACAGTGTCAGGAGGGCATGAAACCCACTGTTGTTTTTTGTCTTTCTGTCCTTTGCAGCCACTGGTTTAGCACCACAGCACCTTGTGTTTTGGTGATTCCTCTTTGCAGCAGGATGTATTATGTTACTTCATCTCCTTTATTGCATTTTATTGTATTAATAATTGTGCTAAAGATTGTTGTATCCTAAGTTTATGAGTAACATTTTAAGTGATAATAGCAGTTTTTGTCAGGTGGAGTGGAACCACGGCCAAAGTAGATATTTTGTAATCCTTATCACTATATTAAGATTTCTTTTCTGAGCGTAGTGATCTCATAGACTTGCTGTCCTGTTTTGTGGTGCAGGTGAGCAGCCTGAAGGAGCGTGGTCAGGCTCATGTGTCAGAGTCTCTGCCTGCTCCTCTGCAGGACGGAGGGGAGCTCCACTGGCTCACTGTGTTCCTCTGTTCCACCGATGATTCCCTGAGAGAGTCGTTTGAGCTGGGGATAGTGGCAGGAGACCGTCCAGGAGTGCTGCTGCTGGCCCTGTGTGTCACTGTGCAGGGATTCTCCATGATGCAGGAGGAACCTGCCACTCACTCTTTATCTGCCATACAGTAATTAGAATTCTCTGGGTTCATGTGTGCTTTGGGTTCAGAACTACCAGCAGTTTTTTTTATGCGAGTCAAAGTCATGCTCTCATTAAACTCTCTTGGAATACATGAAATGTTTTGTATTTTGATCCTGGGTTAAGAGGGTTAAAATCCTTTTACTTTTCTATCTCTTATCCTATATTCTGTAGTTGATGAAAGATGTACTAATCTGCATTAATCTCTAGATAGATTTCTTTCACTTATAATTGACTTATTAGATATTATCAGTCTTTGTATTCAGCTCTATTGACTGTTTTTTTATTGATCTTTGAAATGTCAGTCATTGATAATTTCTGATACTTTTGATGATGTGTACGCTTTAAAAATGGATTGATATTGATTGATTGTTTTACCAGTCCAATGACCCGTCTATATAAGCAGGATCTAACCTTTTTGTTTTGAGGAGGGGAGAAAGATCCCGGTTGTCTGGGTAGACGTGCTGAAATGACCCACAGCTTGTCGTATCATATTGTGATTTTGATTTTTCTGCAATGACTCTATAAAGTCTTTCAATGACTGTTGTGTTTGTGTCCTTTATTGTTCATGTCAGTTACACTGCAACATCAAATCGTCTACACCTGCCTCGGCTGCTAGATTGACTATACTCCATAACAACATGGAGTATAGTCAATGAACAGCATGCTGTAACAACAGTTTTCCCTGGAAATCTCTGCGGGGAGCTGCCATGAACTTCCTGTCCTGCCCCCTTTGGCTGTGGTAGCCAGTGAAATCTAATCCTGTAAAGAGGTAATCCAGCGGGGCTTTTAGAACATGTGCTAAGTCCTTGTAGCCCCACACAATTCATAACACATTAAAAAGTTGACAGCTTCACCTCTGACCCTCTGGCTTCAGTTGTCTGACTGCCTGTTTGGCCGGGCGTCGCCGGGGGTGGCTACCTGAGCGTTGGCTGGGGTGGCCGACTGGTGTTCAGGCTGGACATTGGGCACTGTACGGTACCCCCTGAAAATAGGAAGTCGAGTCCATTCAAAAGATGAATGCTAGATGTCAGGGTGGCTCCTCAACTTGTCCACTGAATGCTCATAGAATTGCGGGGATACAAGATCAGGCAGGATATTGCCTGATTTGAGAATACGGTTTGGCATCCCAGTGACAGGGCTGCCTCCATGTGCTCACAACTGGAGGACCACTCATTTTGAAGACACAGGAGGGTATAGGTCACCTCATATAGTTCCTCCAAAATTGATCCATCTTCTGGGTCCATTACTGGCCAGATTGTTCTATCATGACTGGTTTGAGTGGAACAACAGGGTTAGGACCCAAATGCAGATAACTAGGCAGACTGGTACAGATCAGGGATTTATTGACCAAAATGGATGTACAAAAGCTTAAGGAATAGTCCAAAAAAAAAAAAAATCAGACAGGTTCAAAACCAACAGGTAACAAGTTTCAGGGATCAAGAAACAGGGTTTAGGGCTCAGGATTCAGGTTCAGGTTCCAGATAATAATAATACAGAGGCTAAAAAGCAAAGGCATGAGGCACGTGGCAACTTGCCACATGGAACCTTCAATGGTCTGGCAGGGAATGAATGGAACTGGGCCGGTTTATCAACTGAGAGGCTGATGAGGGAATGAAATGCTGATGAGGAGGTGGGCGGGGAAGGCCAGGCAACTGCAGAGCAGATGACGAAAGTGGGAACTGTAATGTTTCTAGGCAGATCAGAGACTCACGGCTGGACCACACTGCCAACCTGAGTAGCGCGCGTGCGTCGCAGAACTTCTAGCTTTTCATTTCGGTGCCCAAGTTAACAGGTCAGAGCAGCTACACAGCCCGCATCTTCAGCGCTGCTCATCTAGAGATTCGGTGTCTCACCTATTTTTTCCACATGACACACGATTCTCACCAAAAATGTCAAACCAGCAACATTACCCCTTTCAGTTTCAATATCGATATCTGTAGAATGTCAGACGTGAAAAAATTTGATTTTTTTCTTTAACTCCCCAGCTGAGCACAAGCTTCTTTACCTTTTTCTGTCTAAACTAAATACAAATGAAATTTATGATGAAATGAAGTGAAACATTCTTTTATTGATGGCCATTATCAAAGGCAAACTCAATGTAGAAAGATAGAGCTGGCAGCAGCAGCTCCGCAGCAGGAACGCTCTCTGTGTGGACACAGTACAAACAAATACAAGCAGGGAATAGGCAAAATCCAAAAACCAGAAAACAAGGCAAGGTCCAAAAAAACCTAAAAAAAAAAAACAGAGAAACTAACACTAAGAATGCTGGAAAGCGATGAACACACTAGTGAGAACAAAGACAATCTGGCAATGGAGCAGTGACAACTGGGGAGTATATAACAGGGTTGGCTGAAGGCACACTCAGGGGCAGGTGAGTGGATGCAGGTGTGGACAATCAGGTGTAGGAGAGACACGAGGACAGGAAGTGAAACGACAGGAAAGATTAGTCTCCAAAATAAAACAGGAAACACAACAGACAAAGACTAATGGGATGTTACAGGAACAGGTGTGAAGATGGGTGGGGCAGTTAGGTGATGGGGAAAGGAGGGAAAGTCTGAGGGCATCTGGTGGATGGATGGAAAATGGTAATGAAGGGGCCTGGGGAATTAGAAATGTGGCTGGAGAGGGGGGACAGAGAGACAGACTGTGACAACATGGTGCTATTAAGGGAAATATCTGCTCAACATGTCTGAGTACAATAGCTTCAGAAAAGTGGCACGACAGTGTCCTTCAGTGCACAATTATCCTCATACAGAAATGCTTTAAAGAGCCAGAAAATATTCATCACTTTCTGTTGGTGGCAAGCAAGTTATGTCTCTATTAAGGCAATATAATGTGTCCTTTTGCAAAATGAATCCCATAGCACAGAGGTGACATTGCTCCTCAGTCCATTTGCGTCTTCATCACTCCCATCTCTCTGCCTCCTGGATTCTTTATTAGCGAGGGTCAGACAATTAGCCTCTCCTTGAGAAGGGAAGCAGAGAAGCTCCTGTTGAGAAGCTCCTCATCAGTCCTTCATCTCATCCTCAGCACCTGTTTTAGAAAGAGATCAGAGAACAATAAAAAGGCTTCGCTCAATTAAAAATCTACTCTTAGACATGTCACACGTACAGAGTGCCTAAACTCATCTGAGACAACAGACACATATGAGACACCGTTTGAAAGGTAATGATGAGACATGGAATGAGATACACTGTCTTGCTTGTTTTATCTCTTAATTTGATCTGCTGTCACTTTACTGCATAATTATCATACAGAGACTCGACAAGTGCTCTTTCCTGCAAAATAACTTCCCCAAGGACACTGAATAGCATTTCATTTACTGTAGTCTGATGAAAAACAAAACAAAACTTTAAAGGCCCCACCAGTAATTTAGACCCCATTTACACTACACTTCATGCGTCTTGGGTGGACCAGATAGCAATCTGATCGCTAAAAAGCTCAGTGTAAATAAAGCATTCAAGAAGCATTCAAGACAGATTGAAGGAGGAGGTTTGAGACTCATTCTAGCCAGATGTTGAAAAGGTGTAAATGCATCCGTCTCTCCAGGACCATACGTCATCTTTACTCCTCCCATAGTGTAACTATGTCAGTAAGCAGTTTGTGGAAATATCCACTGTCTGATGTTTTTAATACATTCATGGTGGGTCCCCTCTGTCCTTAGTGATAACAGCAGCTAAAGTTTCAATAAAATCATACTGAAATGAGCCGTTTGTTCTCTGTATCATTAAATGTACACATACGATCAAATACAGTCTGACCTCTGATCAGTTCAACCACTGAATGATCTGTATGGGTGAGGGAGCGGCGTGAGTTAGACCCATTACAACAATAAAACTTTTGTCTCGCTCGTAGTTCATATACGATTCATTAATGTGTTTGTGTTAGCTAATGGATATTTGTTAGCTAATGCTAGCTGAACGTCAAATCAAATCATTCCAACTGAATCAGGGGGATCTGTGGATCCATGCGTTGTGGTGAAGTAAATCTGTGTGAATCTTTCACTTTGAGTCCATGTTTGGTGAAGTTTGACACACAGATTTGCACCACTAACCAAAGCAGTGCTGATCTTTGAGGGAATGGTGAGCTGGAGAAGGAAAAATCTAAGGCACTCATCCTGACGAACGCTTTCAGCCAAAACGTGTTTCAGCCATGACATTAAAGGCCATTAAAGGCTTTTCAGGATACTCAGGACTCAGAGTGCCAGAGTGGACTTCTTGTTTGCAGTTGTCGTGGCCCTTGACTCCAAGAACACCTTTGTTCACTGAGTGTAATCTAAAAAAAACACTTTTACTTTTAGTTTATAAAGCAATGATGCACTCCTGTTTTCAACTGATGCTGATCCACCGCAATCTCTCTGTGTGGAGAGGTGCTGTCAAACCATGGAATGAAACCTGCACACCTACAGTGGCATCTAAGCACCAGACACCAGTCGCCTGTGGGAAAGACTGCAGATTTCTTTAGAATAAAACAGGTAGCGGTTGCTAGTTGCTAAAGCTAAAAAGACATATTCAATACAAGAGGACCTAATTGTGCCAGCAGCAGCTGTGCTAGCTGAAACCATGGTGGGTAAAAAAGCAGTGGATGCAGTCTAGTCAGTGCCGTTGTCCAACAACACGATACGGTGCAGGGTGGATGAGATGGATGGTGACATAGTTGAGGTGGTCAATAAACTGAAAAGAGTTGATTCTTTTGCAATACAGTTATACAAGTCTACTGATGGGAAGCCCAGTTGGTCATGTTTGTTCGTTTCAAACATGATGCAGACAACGGTATAGTTGAACACGTCTTCTTCTGCAAGCCACTACCTGGAAAAAACACGGGTGAGGATATTTTTAATTTGATTGACAGTTTTTTCTGTTCGCATGTATGCACAGACGGCGCAGCATCCATGAAAGGTCGGCACCTCAAACTAGTCTCTCACATTAGGCAGGTAAACCAAAGACATCCAAAGCATGCACAATTCATTGAGAAGCTCCCAAATGCATGAGCCCAGTACTGGACAATGTTTTGACTGACGCAGTGAAAGTGATTAACTTTATTAAATCACGACCTCTCAACACAAGACTGTTCCACAAGCTGTGCAATGAAACGGGCAGTGATCACCGTCAGCTGCTACATGCTTATGTACGTTGGCTCTCAAGGGGGAAAACACTACAGAGGTTATTTGAATTGAGAGAGCAGGTGTGTGATCTTCTCTCATCCTCTGGCTGCTAAACCACAGCAGGTTGGCACATCTGGCTTAGCTCGCTGATGTTTTTGGCTGTCTGAATGAGTTGAACATGAGCTTGCAAGGTGATAACAAAACTGTTCTTCAATTGTACAACAGAGTTTCAGCATTCATGAGGAAAACTGACCTCTGGTTCAGGCGCTGTGAATCAAGGGATGTTAGTAGTTTCCCTCAGCTTAACACTTAGATAGCTGACAGCAACATGAAGCAGAACAATTTGAAAACTGTAAAAATGCACCTGGTCAGACAACTGAGTTCCAATCCTGCTTCCCAGACATTGAGGACATGTGTGCTAGACATGACTGGATACGCAGGCCTTTCATGCCCAACAACACTGATACAGCACTAGAGCGACTCCATGAGAGCCTCATCGACCTGTCTTCAGACCGTGGCTTCAGGTTGAAGTTTTCAGACATCACTGACACAGTTTTGGTGCTGTATGGAGAAGAGGTACTGGAGCTTGCAAAAGAGGCTCTCTACCAGCTGCAGCCATTTGGGTCTACCTACTTGTGTGAGGTCACTTTCTCATCCAAAGACCAAATAAACCGACTTCAACTGGAGAGAAGTATCATTACAGCTGCTGCCACTATGTAACCCAGGTTACATAAGCTCATGATTGGCAGACAAGTGTAAGTGTCTCATTGATGGCTACACAGCCTATCAAGAACAACATAATGTTAACTGCTCCTAACTTCTGTGGCAACTGAAAGTGATGCCAGACACGTCACTCGCAACATAATAAAATAACAGCTAAAGGAAGCTGAATAAAAATGGTCATTCGGTGTGATTATGTTAAGTATTCTAGTAGAATAATGGTAGAACAAGAGAAAAGACTATCATCATCCTAACCAATATCATAAATAATTATGTTAGTGGAATAATAATATATTATCAACAAATACTAAATGAAATAATGTAGTGTGATGCTGATACCTTATACTCCTTCAGTTCCATCTTCTTAATGTTTTTATTCAGCTAAATGATAATTAGCTTGTTCCTCATTTTATTTGAGTCATCCTATTCATATCTTTTTTTTTTTACACATTGCACACTGGAATGCTGTTGCTCCTTTCTCCACCTTCCTCCGACTTCATCAAAGATGAGCCAACAGGGTAACACCACCAACTGGGCTGCAGCCTCCTCATCTGTCAGCCAGTGAACAGGTTTCCATTCAAAGCCTCTAGTTAGCAGTGTTGCTGCTAAAGATTATGTTTTTATTACTCGGTTAATATAACCATTCATTTACCCCAAATAAGCACAAAAAATAGCCCAGTTTTAACTGGTAATCTTAACCTGGTAATATTACAGTGAGTACGTAAACAGAAAATATAAAACGGCCGAATAACAACGTTAGATGACGCACGGTGTAACGTTACCATAACAGCAGTGGTGCAGAAATTACTTTTAACATGGGGACTATGAAGAAACATTTAGAAAATCAATTTTAAGTGACTACTACTAACAGAAACACGTTCCGCGTGTTGGTAATCCGAATACAGTGGTCATGCTTCGGTGGGGACAGAAAGTAAACAGGACGGTGCTGTCTTGCTGCCGTATTGACACAGTGCTCCGGGATGCTTTTGCTTCAAGTGTTCGTGCACAGCAGTTGTACTGCTGTGATAAGAGAGCTTACAGAGCACCACAATGTCTAAAATACTCCCACACTTTAGACGATCGTGGGCGAGGTTTTTTAGCTGCAGCTTGTTCTCCGGGTGAGGTGCAGACATTGCGTTATGCAAATCGACCTATTTCCGTAATCAATTATGTCGATTATGTCGATGAGTCGTCCCAGCCCTACTGCTAACTGTCTCACTGCCTCACACTGTCTCTGTGTACCATGCAGATCATCTGTAATGTAGTAAATGAGTTACTGTGTTCCTTCTGCCTGATAATTCAACATTTCCTTATAAAATCAAACTGAACCACACAAGCTGAACTGGACATTTTTGTTGAATCGTTTGGATGAAATATATTGAGTCAATATTTAGACATGAGATGGTTTATGCATACAATCGAGCTGAGATGCAAGAGAGGTTAATGGGATTTGAAACTATTGCAATTGCTCAGTTTGCTCTGACTGCTCAGCGCCTGGAGGAATGATTTTAATTTGGTGTGGAGACATGATTCACTCAGGAACCAATTTTCTTTCTAAAACAAATGTGTTTCCATCAGCAGGGTTCATCGTGGCAGCACATAACCTCTTCATCTGAATTTTACAGAGTTTGTGTTTTATTAATGATTCTCAAAAGACGGCAACTTTAAGTCTAAAAAACTTCACAGACAAACTCAAACGCAGTATTACTGAAATAGTAGTGTTAACGCCAAACAACTGATGTAGCAGTGGAATCAAATGGAAATGGAACATATCAATACAACGCTTTCCTTTCGCTCCCTTGTGATTTGTTCAAGAATGTTCACACAACTAATTGAAGAGTTATTAAATATGGATTAGTGCTGATTAAGATTAATGAGGAGAAGAGCATCTGACAGAATATCTGTTTATGTTTGTGTTTTGAACAGTAATACAGTACTGTAGCACTATGTTTCATTTATGTAGATCAAGACACTCCTGTAAAAGAAATAATTTATCTCACTTGGTAAAAAACGAAATGCTTAAAGCATCCATCATTATTCCATGAGAAATGTTTACCATGGTGTAATCAAAGGCTTCACTTCCACTGGGGATGGTGGGACATGTACCCCTCACTTTTCATAATCCTAATTTTGTCCCCTTGTATTATATTTTATTCCCATATATCATATCCTAATATTTTAGCTTCTGCACTATTTTATGTCTTAGATTCATTTTTTACTTGCATGATTTTCTTTTTATACATATTGTTTGAGCATTGTTGGAGGCCTGAGAATTACAATTTCATTGCCAATGACTGCTTCACTGTAACTGTTGTGCATATGACTATAAAGAACTTGAACTTGAACCCACTTTTATAGTTTCAGGTTGATTTTCTGACTAAAATCTCTCAGGATGTTGTTCTCTGACTGTCCAGCTGTTGCAGTCCAGATGAGAGAAGATCTATACACTCCTCTGTGTCTCCTTTAGTTATTTCCATGTGCTCAAAGCCATGAGCTTAATGAGCAGCAGCCACATCATCAATAGAAAAGGATATACTTGAGGTGACAAACTTAGAGGGTGGGCACATGTATTAGGTATTCTGGATGTATAAGGGGGGGTCACTGTGACCTCACAATGACCTTGACAAACACATTTTTGGTCATAACTCAAGAATTGATGCGTAATTTTGACTAAATTTCACACAGAACATGCATCATCGCTTTTAAACATCTCCATTTCCCGTCCTCACTAAAACACAGTCCTGGGGTTTTCAAACTAAAACAGGGTCAGCAGCGTTTTAAAAGGTCTCCGTTTTAGGGGTTATAAAACGCGAAGTAGTGTGGATGCCAGGTGTAAACGTAGCAAAAGTTATGCATTTGAAAACAAAAACGTATTAGTGTGGATGTAGTCTTAGTGAGTTTGTGAAGAAATTCAACTCTACTACTACTACTTGGTGCAGCCCCTCTCTCCCACTATCTCTCCCTTTTGTTTGTATGTACGCTGTGCTTTTAATACTCCCCGTGGTCTGCAACATCTCAGTGACATAAAATGGCGATTGAGCGCCTTGGAGGCCAGACAGCACAGCCCCCAACAGCACCCTAATTATTCGTGCCTTGTTGTAAATTCAGCAAACGTACATAATGTCTACAGTAGATGCCTTGTTAACAGCAGATAAAGTCAGCTGCAGAGCACACCGTCATGTACAGTTATTTACTGTATATCAGCCTGGAACCGGTGGAAGCTCTGTCCCTCTCTCTCCCTCTCTCTGAAATATTCAAACTAAAGAAAAGAGAGCTTCCCGAAATATCATTCACAACTACCAGTATTTATTTATTGAGGATCACATTGAATTGTTGTTTTTTTATATTTTTAATTTACACTGCATTAACAGTGGCAGTGAAATAAATTTGCAATGTGCATTCACAAACACTTGTGGAATTTTTCTTCAGTGGGTTTGTGTAACTAACAGATGACACAAAATTTGTAGTGTTACAAAGGCCCTTACATTCAGTGTGACGATCTGTGTGACAGTGTTGGGGCTGGGAGATCGAATGACACGCTGTTGGCCCATTAAGAGCGAACAAAAAGGTACACTGTAATGCTAATGATGTGTTTGGGCTTTCTGTGCCAAGATAAACAGCAGATGGTTGTTTGGGCCCTTTTTTTTAGTGATCTTTCACTTTGAGAGCATGACTTATTGGTTTCACATTCAGATTTTGTAACGCTTTCCCTCAAAACCCTACCCTCGCACTCAAAAATAGCCCCTGCTGGTGCTTAGATTTGCTCTGCTCCTGCTCAGACTGGATACTTGCACTCAGATATATTGTTGCTTACACAGATTTACTGCTCTAGCTTCAGCCCTTCTCCTCCACTCAGGCTGCTTCTGTGCGCTCATGAAACGTCTGCTCTCACATTTTGTTTTTTTGTGCAATAACCCTGTCAAAATCCCCCAACCAATAGAATGCCAGGTGTAGTGTTGACCAATGAAATGATCCCTACCTCGTTGTGGGTGCGTACTTCTTAGAAAGTCCCTTACGGACGGTATGCTATATGGCCACTATTATATGTAGCTATTAGGGCATTCACAACAAAAGTAGTCGAGTGGTCAATTAATCACGGGAGATATATCATATGTTTTTAGCCTATATTTGTTAACATTTAGTCAAATTGTCACCATTAACAGTCTGCTGAATTAGCTATTAGCAGTGCAGTGTTTGAAGTGTACTCATGGGTGTACCGACAACTATCACTGGATTACTGTGATACTGAAGAAAATTTAACAACCTGAGTTAAAAGGAGCATCTTTTTTTCTATGATTTCTAAGTGGATTTGTGGACATTTATTCACAATGGACATCAGAAATAATGATATAGAATATAATTTATAATATCCTCAAAGTGTATGCCACACTGAATCAAAAAATATGTGTTTCATGTCTGTGTGTTCAGATTTATTAATCCGAGAAGGAGCACTAGTTTTGACGCAAATTGCAGCAATCAGACACTAAGGGCCGGTTTCACAGACACGGCTTAAGCCTTGTCCCAGGCTAAAATGCTCATTTGAGCTGTTTGAACTCAAAGCAACTTGCACAGACTTATCTTAAAATAGTCGTAGATTTAGACTGTTCTGGTTTAAACTAAACCGATTGCAAGAGAGAAGATTAGAGCTACTCAAGGACTAAACTGAAACTTCAATTAATCCTTCAAGAGGCCGGTTTAACTTTTGCTTAATACTGTTTGTGAGGGACTATGGACTATTTGGAATATCTAAATTAAGATTAACATGCACTACAGAGGCCAGCCAGATGAGTACTTGTTGATTGGTGTAATCCATTAAATGACTTTGATGAAATAACTTTTCGAGACCGCTTTCAATTTTCAATTCAATTCAATTTAGTTTTATTTATATAGCACCAAATCATACCAGAAGTCTCAGGGCACTATTCATATAGAGCAGGTCTAGACAGTACTCTTTATAATATTATTTACAGAGACCCAACAATCCCCCAAAACCCCCAGGCAGAAACCTCGAGCAGAACCAGAACCAGAACATACAGAGAAAGAGAACATACAGTAGTACAATGCAAGTTCTACATAGAGATGTAAAGTAATAGAAATGGTAATGGTAGTGGTAATGATATTAATATTGATTAAAAAAAGCAATAATAATAATAGTAATAATACTAATAATAAGACCAATAACAATAATAGCAGTAGTGGGTGTTGAGCAGGAACATGGGGGCAGCAGGTGGCCTGCAACCATAGATCCAGACTCTGCAGCTCCGGAGGCAGAAGTACCTGCAGAAAGCAACAGAAGGAGAGAGAGAGAGAAGAGAAAGCACACAGCTACGGGAAAGGGGAGCAGTCGAGTTAG
>VMKM01002454.1:0-70872 GCA_008360985.2 Macquaria ambigua
ATACATATACATATATATAAAGAGTGATATATACATATATATATATATATGTGTATATATATATATATATATAATAAAAGATGATTTTCAAAGTAAAATAATTCAATATTAAAAACAATTTCAATATAAGCATTTAGTTATGGTTAAATTTCACAATTATGTATTCATTTGCTTATAAGATTAAACTTCTTAAAGCTGCTCTAATCAATATTTTTATATTAACGATGACTCAAAATGACTATGTAATGTGAAAGGTGTTCTTTATAGTGACAAATCAAGAGAATTATCACCTGACTCTACAGTTCCTCTCAGCTCTACAGTGCATTTTAGTGTCTTTCAGCTCATTATTTTGGTTTTATGCACCACAACTTTACTGTTTCGGTTTAGTCTTAATGAGTGTGTGTGTCCTTTCCATCAGCAGCAGGCAGCTGTTTTCACTATCTGCTCAGCATGGCAGACAGACAAAGTTAGCAGCTAGCTGGTGAACACATTAGCTAAAGAGACAGATATTTCCCACAGGAGTTGGTGGAGTCCAAAAACAGCTAAAAGAGAGTGAATACTGGAGTCACATTCATCAGGTGGCCAGAGACACGATTCCAAATGAATGCTATGTTGCTTTGTGTCTTTTAGATGTGTAAGCAGGCAACTGTCTGCTAACGAATTTGGTGATAATAGATCAGTGTAGCCAAAACATCAGTTAATGCAGCTTTAAGGCCTTTCTTTGCTCCCACACAATAAGCCCTTTTCATATTTGTACATTTGTACATGTCACAGTAAGAAAAGCACAGGTGTAAGGGCCTGTGTCCACATAGCGTTTTTTTCAATTGTTCCCAAATGAGAAGCGAGCGCATGCGGCCGCCTAGTTGTGCGATTGTTGTTAGCTGTGTTAAGGTAGTGTTAAGATATTGTTGTCATAGATTCAGGAAGATCATTTCTCTCACCGCACAAGCGTGTCATCAGCGCTCCCCAGCGCTAGCCCAGAAAAAATCACTATGTGGACACTGGCACTAAATGATAAGATTAATGATGGCTGAATTCCATTTAGCTGCTTTGGTTTCAGGGTCCTGGTATTGTGCATGCTGGCTCACTGACACATGGCTTACTGGGACACTTATTAATAGAACAGAGCCATCTTTACTGTTATTAGTAACACCTTCCAATGACAAGGTAATGTCTTTAAGGCAGCAAAGAAACTCACATGATACAGTAGAAGCTAAGTTTAATATCACCTAAACATACGTGTGTTAGCCCCGCCCATCCGGCTCCCCCACCCCTCCTCTCTTCTCCCCCCGCCCTTCCCCCTCCACTCCTCCAATCCGTCCCCGTGTCCCACTAAAGCGATTTCAGCGCATGCAGGGGCTCGTCCCAACGGCTACGGATGGCAACATGGCGACAGAGGTAAGACTGGCACATTATCTGTTTAATTTTCCTGCTGACGTTTCGATTACCAGCACAAGCAATTTTATTATCATTCAAATGAAACAGGCGCGGGGGTTAACAGTTAACGTGGTCAGCGAGGGCAGGGAGGCTGCACACGGTTAAACTGTGCCACACTGATTCAGTTGCGGCTCACTTGAATCACTACTGACGGCCGTGTCCTACATTATCATGCCAGCTCCGTCCAAAGGGCTGCTCGTGTTTTCGCCTGTAAGCGGCTTCTGGCGTTTTAAAGGAAAAACCATAAACAGGAATTTTGAAAGTCAGCCGTGCTCCATGGAAACCGAACTGGGGCAGAAACAGCGGATCACCGCGCGGTCCTCCCCGCGATGTTAAGCTGTTTTGGTGAAAGCAGATCTGTTTTTATCTGTTGGGACGCCCCGTTAATCCGGTGGCACACGCGGAGGAATAGCGTTCAGCACCATGGACAGAAGCCACGCCGCCCTGACCTCCCTCACTGCGTTTCCAGCCTCTTTTCGCCTCCATCTGTGCTTTCATAAATGGTTTCAAAAATGGTGACGAACAAAAATGAATGTTTACCCAACATACATTTTGATGCAATCAACATTTCCAGCACAAATAGACAAACTCTTGTTATCTATATACAAATAGATAACAAGAGTTTGGGTGGGCTTTTATCAGTCTGCCTTATCTTGTTCCGCCCGATCGATCTGTTGTGAGCTGTAGTGAAATGTTGTCCCGTCTCCTGCAAGCTTTACTCCTCTGTAAGACCAGAGAATGAAAGTGTGTGTGTGTGTGTGGAAAAGATAGTATGTCCATTGCTGGGCTCTGCTCCAACAGACAACAAGGCAGAAATGAGTGCAGACACTGAGCCACAGAGTGATTGATTACACCTCGTCTGCTTCTCCTCTATCATCCTATACTTCCGAATCAGCCACTGTTTGGACACATTATGAGTGAACAGGTGCACAGAGAGATGGAGCTCTCTCTGGGGACTCATTAAAGACATAACTGTATCAAACCTCATTATATTTGTGTGTGTGTCTCTCTCTCTCTGTGTGATTTATCCTCCTCAGTTCCACAATCTGCAGGAGTTGAGGCACAGTGCATCTCTGGCTAATAAAGTCTTCATCCAGAGAGACTACAGCGAAGGAACCACCTGCAAGTTTCAGACCAAGTTCCCCTCTGAGCTGGAGAGCAGGGTGAGGAGACAGTAGCCTCCTATAGATATTTGCTAATGAAAGCAGTAATGGAGGCCTTTCTCTTACAAAGTGTTTTGAAAGCCATCGTTTCCTCCATGTTGGAAGGGATAATAGTTGTTGATATTCAAAGCAATATGTGCACATTTTATTTATTTATATTTATATCAAGAGATCCACTACAACAGTAAAACAAGCATTTCTTAGATTTACCACCTGACCCACCCCAACAACTTCTATATCTTCATAAATACATGAATAATACATACAAGAATAATAAATAGTGATAAAATACAGATAAACAAGTTCACCAGCAGACAATTAAAAATGAATAGATACAAAAAAGGTATCTGATGAATACCTATAGTAGACTTTATGTGCTTATTTATAATTTTAAAAAAAAGACGAACAAATTGGCATGTTATCCCCTGCTTTTCCAATGTTTTACCTGCCTTACCAATGTACAGAAAATTGGTGTTGCATAACACAGAACAATGCCTCTACTAGTCACTGTAACTGTTCCTGGTTATCCTTCTCTTTCTCTCCCCATGTTTCCTGTCTGTATCTCTACTGTCACTATCAAATGAAGGCACAATGCCAAAAAAAAGATCTAAACCAATCCTAACCATGCTACTCATGACTCTGCGTGTGTCTCCAGATTGAGCGGACGCTGTTTGAGGACACCGTGAAGACGCTGAATAACTACTACGCAGAGGCAGAAAAGATAGGAGGCCAGTCCTACCTGGAGGGCTGTCTGGCCTGCGCTACAGCTTATCTCATCTTCCTCTGCATGGAGACACGCTACGAGAAGGTCAGACCGGTGATCTCAAACTCAATGCATTTTAATGATCTGGGACAATGATTAGCATGTCTGGGATTCCATACTATTTCTGTTTTGTCTTCTGTCTTTGCGTCAGGTGTTGAAGAAGATAGCTAAGTACATTCAGGAGCAGAATGAGAAGATCTATGCTCCCAGAGGGCTGCTCATCACAGACCCCATAGAAAGGGGAATGCGTGTCGTATCCTTACTCAATGTTTTTTTAAACGCATGAGCATTTATCTTTTCTGTTTAATTAACCACACTCCACAGCAAATTCTTCGTCCCTAACTAAGCTCACACCAGATAGAGATTTCCATCTATGAAGACCGGGGCTCCAGTGGCTCCAGCTCAGGGAGCAGCTCTGTGTCCGGCAGCACTGCTCGATGACTGGGTACTTCCTAACAACCGTGTCCCGATGATCACTCACAACCCTGGAGGAGAACTGAGGACAATGATACTACTCCTGTTCCAACACTTAGCCCGTACATCCTGAAGCTACGCTCACACAAAGGATCCGCTTTTAACAAAGACAGGCATGTTGCTCCTGACGTGCCAACACATGCTGAAGTTGTTCAAGCTTTTTTCACCGTGAACGCTTAAAACACACACTTTAGTAGTTTGTTGCAATGTGCATGCGCCGACACAGTTATGTTACTGTAGGATGCAATGTCTCAGTGAAAAGAAAAACAAAACGTTCTGCTAGCGCTGCTTTGCGTGGTTGTACCATTACCTTCCTTCCTGTCCTCTTTGAAGTTACCATAGCTATGTGTAATCTGGTGGGTGAGGAAAGGATGAAGGGATGTGAGAAAAAGAGGGAGGAAGGAAGTGTAGAAGCAGGAGAGAAGACCACAAGCCTCACCAAACCTCATACCTCAGCCACCACAGTTGCACCATGCGGTCCAGATCAGCCACAGCCGCACCCCGACCACACCGGACCAACCAGGAAACTGGACTGAACTCATCACCATGAAACCCTGCACACCAGACACTGGCTTTTAAAAATGTTATCTGCAGCTCTGTCTTGAGTTTAGCCAATGTGAGTAGGATGTATTCACATATTCACAAGGTTTCACCTCCTCAGAGCCCAGATAAACTGTACAAAGAACCTCTTCCTCCCTCACCTCTGATGTAAATCATACTGTCTGGTAGCAGATGAATGTCATACATGTCCATGTATATATATGTAGCAGATCTTCCATATTTCTCACGTGAAGCCTATATTTTATTTGTGAGATACACAAACACAGACACGTGCAGAAATCTAAGTACCAACCTCTTGGTTTCAATGAGTGAGACCAAGTCTTCCTAAATTTCGATTATGCAAAGACATACTGTGGATTAAATGCAGTAGTAAGTAGACAAAGGATGGGTCAAAAAGTCTTCCTGAATCTTACCCATAGTGTTTTAAAATACACAAACCCTTCCTTGATTTCTGAACAAACTTCCAAAGAACAATAACTGCCAAAAACTGGCTCGCAAATGTGAATGTGTCTTTTATTTTGGTGACATTTTGTGTAAGAACAAACTTTCGTACTGCTTGTTGTTTGATACACATGGCAATGAGGTATATATGACTGGTGTCAAATAAATACTGTTTCATCACAGCTGCACAGAGCTCATCTTTCTTTGTTATTGAACTAAATCCACAAAATAGACCTTTACTAGGTCGTCTTACTGTATCATCGTTACCTTCATGACTACCATCCCCTGAGATCTGCAGAGAGCACCATGACACAACGCAGTAAAACTGTCTTAAAACAGGAGGCTTCAAACGTGGAGACAGAGGTGGAGCGGACGCCATCGTAAAATGGAGTCAACGCTGCATGAATGGAGGGACAGAATAGGGGAGAACAAGAAAAAGCATGGTGGAGGAAAACAAAGAAAAGCAGACATCAGATTATGACAACACAGTAGGCCACAAATGGTTGATACTGATGGAGATGGCAGTCACATGGAAGGAAGATGAGAAAGGGCAGAAGAGAGGGGTGCAAACACAGGGGAACAAAGGAACTCCATATGTTTCCTTTGTACAGATAGCTCGTCCTTGCTGATTATTCCAGCTAGTCTGCGTCAGCCACAGAGTTCATGTCTTGTTCAAACATGCAGGCAGCACTTAGCTTGCGTTTGCGGCTGTTGTCAAAGTACATGTAGTGACAAGGTTGTATGTAGGACTAAGTGGGGAGTGTCTCAATCTACTGAAGACAGATATGATTTTTTTTACCTATGAAATGATAATCTGACCATATTGATTTGTAGCAGTTTATTTAGGGAGTTTGCCATGGTGAATCAAAAATAACCATAACCTAGCAGTAGCAGAAAAAGTTAATAATGACCAGTTAAAGAGAAAAATATGAAACAGAAAAATATTAAAACTACTCATAGAGTAAAGAAAACAACAAGGCCCCTGTCTTAAATCACAGACAAAAAGAAAAGTATTTTAAAATCATGTTTTCTGTAACATTTTCCACAGCAATTTTGTATTGCATTTCATGCGATTATCCTCACAGACCTGTAGAAACATAAACATTAAAGAAAATGAGTGAAGAAGGAAAACAAATAATATTTGATTTTAAATGGTTTTATTCATCTTTAAAAGCGACTTCATTTAAAAAACAAATGAATTAATTTTTTTGCTTACCTGCACAGCGACCATTCTTGACAGTAAAACCTTTACCACACTGAACAAACAGAAGAAAGACACTAATTGGTATTCAAACCAAATATGTTGATTCATTCATCTTACAGACAGACAAAGGACTACAAATGATCATCTGTGTCAGGATTCAATCAGTAACGTTACTGAGTGACACAATGATCTTCTATATTTTGTTGTAAAACTGCTTCTAATTGAACTGAACTTGACTAAGAGAAAAAGACAACAGACTGTGGTGGGCTGAATAAGTTTATGAGGCCTCTATCACAGACTGACTAGAACATTACCCGTGTTCATAATTCATGCCGCGGATCCGTTCTGCGTACCTGCGTGTCATTGCCAAGCACAGGCGTCTCCCCTTCTTTGGGATAGGCCACCTCCACCACTGAGTTCATTTCACCAGGCTGAAGGGTTCGCGTGATGGAGCTGCCGTCTGGCCAGGAGACCTCCAGTACCATGACCTCATCATTTCCTGGGAGTCACGGGTAGAAAAATCACTGAGCATCACACAGGAGGAAAACAAACCTTTCAAAAAGTTACATCATTTTCTGTGTGTGTGTTAGGACAACACATGATATTACATGTTGAAGGAATAGTTCCAGATTTTGGGAAATATTTGCTCTCTTGCTGAGAACTAGACGAGAGGATTGATACCAATCTCATGTCTGTGTGAAGCTAGAGCCAGGAGGCAATTAGCTTAGCTTAGCATAAAAAAGTCTGTGACGCCACAGTAGTTCCCAAAATGTTGAACTATTCTTTTATATCAGCCTATACTAATAAAAACTATGTGTAGATTGGGTTAAATACATGCAATAAAAAATAATGGCAATGTATACTGCATTTTACCTGATATACGTGTGAGTGTCCTATTTTCTTTCAGTGTCTATGATTTATAAAGGTTAAAGGAAGTCACCTAAACCAAAGTGTGCGACAGGCTCCATCTCACACAGGTACCCCGAGCCTCCGTCAATGATGCGTGTGTGAGCTCCACTCTGACTGGTGAAGGCCGTTACCTTGGATCCCCGGGCAAAAGAGCCAAACTGGGTGCGAGGGATGACCCGAAGCCAGCTGTTGGACGAGCCCTGATAAGGTTTGACAGTTTAGGTTGTGGACCTTTAGGGCTCAGTTATTATAAACAAACACCAGTGGTGGAATGTAACTAAGTGTATTTACTCAAGTACTGTACTTCCGTACAATTTTGAGGTACTTGTACTTTACTTGAGTATTTCCATTTTATGCTACTATGCTACTTCAACAGTACATTTCAGAGGGATGTGTTGTACTTTTAACTCCACAACATTTATGTTACATTTAAGTTTATAAAATTGTGGCACCTTAGAAAAAAGCAGTGTTTGGTTGGGGCTCCATGTCACGTTTCACAAATGAGTTCCACCAACGAGACACTTCCTCTTTAAACTGCTTGGATGATTTTATTGAAATAATTGTTCAAAAACTCTCCAATATTTCACAAAACAAAATTTCACAGCAAAGATAAGATAAAAGTCCAAAACATTATTACAAATTTTTGTATCAGAACTTTGTTTTTCTTCTTCTTTCCAACCCCATTAATCATCTCATGAACCTCAGATTCATCTTGTGACCCTCAGCAGGGGCCCGACCCCTAGGTTTGGAACCATTGGACTAAACTAGCTAACTGTATATAAAAGTAGTTAAAACTAGCTCCACCTCGTGCGGCTGCAACAGTAAAATGCACACTGATGCATTAGTATTAACAATCTAATAATGTCATATATAAAAATATATCACTCACAGGAGACATTTTACTGCAGAACAAATACTTTTACTTTTGATACTTTAAGTATATTTAGCTGATAATACTTACTTTTACTTACTGTACTTTTACTTAAGTAGGATTTTGAATGAAGGACTTTTAGCTGTAACTGAGAATTTTTACATTGGTGTATTGGTACTTTTAAGTAAAAGATCTGAATACTTCCTCCACCACTGACAAACACACACACACACACACACACACACACACACACACACACACCTGTGTGACCTTGAAGACAGAGATCGGCTGCTGGGCGCTCTCCCCATGTGCCAGCAGCAGGTCCAGCTGTCCGTCCCCATCCAAGTCTGTCACAGTGCCACCTGTCCAAAACAGACAGAGAGCTTTCACTGCAGTGACCTACATAACAACTTCACTGTGGTGCTTTATCTGACAGCTGTGTCTCTGTGAATCTCATCCAAACAGAGAGGTAGCAGAGGTGTCACATATTCACCTCAGGTTATAACATTTCGAGAATAAAACTGATGAAAATATGTTGTCCGATTGTCCTCTGTTCTGAGTTTAGAGATAGCTGACCTGTTCCTCGCCCCTGTGGCTCTGCAGCGTCTCCCACATTAAGCTCCTGGATCAAAGGGTCTGAATCAGCTCTCCTTGACACCCTGCAAACAAACACACAAGATTCTCAAAATAGCTAATAATGTAAACAATAATCCAGGATGTGTTTTACTGCCAGTTTTTAATTGTTTGATGCTTCTCATTCTTGGGTTCGCATGATAATTTAAATGTTACCTGAAGAGCCTGTTAGGAGCGTTGCCTCTGTAAGCAATGTTGTTGAAAAACACCTCCAGCTCCTTGTCATTGTCAAAGTCGGCAGCGATGACTGTGCGAATAGGTGAGGGGGCAGCAAATCCTCCAGTAGCTATGTTCTGCACAACAGAACACCGTCACATCTTGCTTTAGTGAACTCTTTCAGTTCCATCTTACAGACTTTCATATAGTCACCCTCTTTTTATTAGTTTTCCACCACCGTCCTTCCTTACCCGGAATTTAGAGTCGCTGCCTTGCAGGAAAAGTCTGTGTGGGCCGTTCCAGTTGCCATAGACGATGTCTGTCTTTCCATCGCCATTGAAGTCAGCTAGTGCTACTCCTCTGCCATGCTGGTACCGGTCCTCCACACCTGCAGAAGTTGACACAATGTAGAAAGCCTTAGTGCTGGAAATATAATATACTGTATTTGGACATGAATTCTTCTGTGTAGGATTTGAAAATTCCTAACATTGGCGACTCCTACTGGTAGTATCAAAAAAGACACTGAAAGCAATGTATTCTGATACCCTCGACCAGATTACATTTTCAGTGTAATAACCTCATTAGTTCAATTTCAATTACTTCCCTGGTCTCATTTAAACAAGAAACAAGAGTCTCCAGCCATGTTAGCGGCTCTGTAAGGCTGAACTTAGCCACAGTGTTACTTTGAGCTAAACATGAACATGCTAGCATGACAATGCTAACATGCTGATGTTTAGCAGGTACAATGTTAACCATGGTCACTGTCTTAGTTGAGTGTGTTAGCATGCTACCACTTGTTAATTAGCACTAAACACAAAGTACAGCGGAGGGTGATGATAATGTCATCAGTTTTGCAATTATTTTGTTTATTTATTTACTAGAATGGCTATAATACTGGTGGGTAATGAACATAACAGAGCAAAAATAGAACATTTGGTGTGAAACCAAAAGTATGAACTTTGAAAGATGTACAATTGCCTAAGGAACTACTAACTGTACTCAAAGACTACATTTAATTAAAAGTATTTCTACTCATGACTATACCTGCGTTCAGCTTCGTCACTTCCTGTTCCATACTCACCTGCCTGTTTGGACATATCAACAAAAGTCCCATCTCCATTATTCTTGAACAGGAAGTTGGGTCCGTTCTCGTTATCGCAGAACACATCCGACCTCGACTGGCTCAGGATCGGTCCGACCACCACACCGCGCCCACCTGCACCACAAGCAAACTGTGAATGCTTCAGCTGATTCAGCACACTTCAAAACCTCACAGAGTTCACCTCTCCAACCTGACTCCTGACCTGTGAACTTGTTGACCCCGGCCTCAGCAGCCACGTCAGACAGAGCGATGATGCCCTTTGTCACATCACTAGCAGTCTCATCCATTTCTAAGAGGGCGTGAGGACCGACGTTGCCACTGGCGTAGTTTGCCACGTAGATTGAGTAACGGCCTGTTCCCTGCAGAGCAACACCAGGCAAGAGAGTGAGAGGAAGGGATTGTGAATCATTGAGAAAACGACAGGAAATAGAGAGGGTGAGGTATGAAGAATCAGGTTGTGAGACTTTGTAAATAGGTTTACAAACTTGGTCTACTGACCTTTCTGTCAACACATGCAACCGAACGTCCTGCCATGCGATTAGCGACGCCACGACGCACATTTAGCTCGTCGCTCAGAAGATCTTCAAAGCGGCCATTTCGGAACTTGAAGAGCTTGTCTGAATAAGTTGCCCGTCCTGCATGATAAAAAGTCAGTTATCATGAGGAGAAATCATTCAGCTACCTGAAGTTACTTGCTGGGGCAAACATTTTGAGCACATATCATAAGAATGCACATACCAGAGTAGGCATTGTTTGTGTTGAGGAAGTAGATCTCCTCACGTCCATCTCCATCCACATCACAGGCAGTAACTCCAATAGCATTTCCTGCTCGGTCCCTCAGGGCGTAGTATGGTGAGTTACTGTCATCAATAGCAATGTTTACCAGCCTGTTTTGAGTGCGATCGTACTTCAGCACCAGGTTGGGCCCATTGAACCTGAGGGAGAACATCACACAGGTTTGTTTTGCACGCACAGTTTCAAGAACTTCTCAACATAAGACACATGCTGTCACGCCGTCAGCACCTCTGCCGTTAACCATTTTCACACTCACCCTGCCACTACCACCTCCAGGTCACCGTCACCATCCATGTCTGTTACAGCCATCCCATAGTTGAGTTGTGTGGGATTGTGCAGACTGTCAGGAGGAAGCATCGTCTGTGTTACGACCTGAAGCATGGACTCAGAGCTCTGGGAGTGGGACTGATGCCAGAGACCGACCAGAAGGAGCAACAGACCTGAACCCCACATCCCTGCAACCTGGTGGAACACAGGGCAGCGCAGGGTTATGCATTTTATTTCAATATGCATATGATGCGCAAGTATTTTGTATAACACAGGGCAGACATACTGCATGATGATACTGTACGTTCGTGACATGATAGACAGCATATTAGTATCCTTCAGTAAAGAAAAATCATACCTCATTAACAGGCAGAATTAAAAAAAACATTTTACGTAATAGAGTGCAGGCTAGAGTAACATGTATTTAAAAGGGAAGTCCCCCAACTTTATGAACATGCAACACTAAGTCGCTGGAGTGCCCCAATAATGAATTTATGACTTTTTATTTTTACAGAACCTTCAAATCTGAGAGTTACAGTGGAGTTCACAAAGAGATAAACAACATAAAAAGATATTGGAACAATCAAATTGTTAAAAAGCCACTATTATCTGAAAGTGAACTAACAAAAGTAAAATATAGAGAAAGAAGTTAGAGTCTCCAAAAACATAAAAATGAATTGAAAGTCATGATGGAAGATAGATTTAAATATGAGGTGTTTCTCTCCAAATCCACCTGCGAACACCATTATATATTTTTTTCTTCCCATTTTGAAAAAGTAATCCTACATTTGAAGATGAATAATTTCATGCTTGTTCATAAAATCTACATTTTTGCAATTACAGTACAGTATCTGCACACAGATATATTATTAAAGCTCTAATCTTAAGGACATATTCTGTATTACTGATGAATTCTTGTTTAATTCTTGTTAAAAATGATGCACGATGTAATCTTTCGTTTGCTCCACGAAGTCATTGATGTCTATTCCTCATCCCTGCTTGTTCCTGAGCAGAGTGGCATGCAGAGATTTCGTTACTTCCAAAACCGTCTTACCTGACACCTTTATCAGCCTACAGAGATGAAGATGATCTGCATTAGCTGCAGCGATGTGAGTGCACTCGCCGCCGCTTATTATATCATTTGGCAAAGATTCTCCATATTACACAACCAATGCTTGCAAAATTTAACAAACAGCTTGTGTAACGTGTAGAAGATCGGCCAATCAGCGAAGAACTGCGTGACTAATTAGAATGTTGACCAATGGCTGGCCTGTGCTTCTGTGAGAAGCGGAAATCTGCTCTGTTTGTAGGCGCTGCAATACAAAAAAAACAATACAACGACGGCACAGAAAAATACATTTAAGCGACAGCACATTAATAATTCATACAGGGGTAGAAATCCTGACCTATCGAGGCAACCAATATTCTGATAAGAAAAACAAATGAGACATTAAACAAACGCGCTCGCCGCACAGAGTGGTTCAGCTGCAGCGTCAGACAAGAAGAACACCATCTCCCATAAGGCTTTGCGTTGTCATAAGCTTGCGTCAGTAGTGCGACGAAAATCTATAGCTAAACAAACCAAACACGGGTAAGCTGAAAGAGCAACAATTAGTATATATAATTCTGTTTGAAAATGGGTTGAATGAAAATAAATGAACAGAATTACATTTTAATGTATATTGATATTAACCTCGTGTGTGTCCTCAATTATTACAACCTCAACGAGAGGTTATAGCTAGCAAAATTGGTAAGCTAACTGTAGCTAACAGCAGTGTCGTGGTTTAAATGCTTTTTGTTTAATTTTTAGACTGATGGATCAACTAGTTCAAGTCGTTGGAATAAAATATGATTTATATTGTCATCAAACCCACTCAAGACTCATTTGGAAATCTGTTAACGGTCTGTTACGTATTTTTCATTGCATTGCCTCTTCCGTTTTCTTTCCTATGTAATCCAGATGTTTTAACATAATTTAATAATGGAGTCGGAACAACCAAAAGAAGACTGTGCTCCAACCCAGCCAACACCCACACCTCCGTCTCAGTCAAAGAGGCCAAGTCAGGCTCTGTACACCCCCAAGCAACGACTTCATGGCTCCAAAGACAAAGCTCAGACTCAGGGAGAAGTTAAACCAAGACCCAGGCCTCGCTACACAGACAAGGCAAAGAAAAATGCCAAGAACAAGAAGGACAAGACTGGAGCAGCAGATAAGGGAGCACCTGTTGGCGGAGAAGATGGAGGTGAGATACAGAATGGGGACAGCAAGCCTGATGGAAAGGAAGAGCAGTTACAGGATACAGATGTGCAGGTTAATGGGCACCCTGACTCAACCAATGTGGAGGCAGATGCTACCTCAAGGCTGGAAGCAACATCCCTTCAGGAAGAAAAGGGGGAAGAGGAGAGTTGGGACACCTTGTTCAATGATGATGGAGATTGTCTGGATCCGCACCTGCTTGAAGAGGTGAGGGTTTGCTGTAGGTCTGGGTGATTTAAAAAAAAAAAAAAAAAAAAAAGTCACAATAACCAGAGGAACATTCCCCAACATTCACATACACACATTTTAGTTTTATTTGTACACCTAGCTAAAACTTAAGCTGTCTAATAAGTATTCTAATACAACACTTGAAAGCAGAGTTATAATTCAGGCTTAATGCCCCTTATCCATTTCCTTCTTCTCTCACCTGTCCTCATCTGCTCTCACTCTTCTCACTTCTCCACCCTTCCAGCTGGCTGTGAAGGAAGGTAGAAAGAAGGGGTCAATCCAGGAGCCCAGGTTTGATTACTACAACATGGACCGAGATGATGATGATGATGATGATGATGACATCGACCTCAGTGAGGACGAACTTTCTCACATTGTAGAGATCTACGACTTCCCTGCAGAGTTTAAGACAGAGGACCTCCTCAAGTTATTTCAGTGCTTCCAGTATGTATAATTCAATGTACCACTAAAAAACCACAATATAGTCCCCATTAATTAATATACTTCAGGTTTCTTGACATGTCAGTGAGTGTGGGATCTCTGGTATATGTATTGCATCTGAGATCTTCAAGACTCAGAAGTATCATTTTTATATTCCTTTTGATTCTTGTAACATTTTCATTACTACTTTTCAGACAGAGAGGCTTTGACATCAAGTGGATTGATGACTCACACGCCCTGGGTCTCTTCTCAAGCCCCATAGCAGGTTAGCGAAGACCTGCTACAATACATTATCCTCCGCTGTCTTATATCATTGTTGTGACACTTTTCCGTGCCACAATGGGAGGAAAGCTGTTTAATAAAGAGGATCAGTGGACATGAGTAGCTCTGACTGAAAAACTCAACATTTCTTAACATTAAGTAAGTGTCAACTGCTGAGCTATTACATGGCGTTGTAAGTTCTAAGAGGAAACACGTTTGAATCTCTTTTTGCCATCATCTTACAAATGTGCTTTTTCAGTTCAGTTCAAATAATATTACACAACACGTCAACTTTTGCAATTTGTTTCTTTTTTCTTTTCAGCCCGTGAAGCTCTAAGATCCAAACATCCACTGATGAAGTTGCGCCCACTCTCCAAATCCTCCTCTGCTACAAAGGCCAAAGCCCGCAGCTGCTCAGGTACAAATACAGCCATCCGTCTTGCCAGTTCTTTATCAGTTTGTCCTCCGTATCTCACACATTTAAAGACTAACATCATCTCTTTATTCTCCTTTCCTCCATTCCCCAGACTACCTCCTTCCTGCTAAAGAGAGACCTCAGACGAGTGCAGCGCTGGCTCGCAAGCTTGTGATCGGTGCCCTCGGTGTAAAGAGCAACCTGACGAAGGAGCAGCGCGAGGCAGAGAGGAGGAAACTCCAGGAGGCGAGAGGTGAACAGAGATGTTATGTTCAGCTTATGATTGAGGTTTTTTATGTGTTTTATGTTTTCCCTTTGGAAGGCCTGTTCTCTCCATTAGTAGCCTAGAGGTTTAAGAAGCAGACTTTTAACTGAAATACTGCTGATCCTCATCTTGAGTGGGCTGTTGCTAAAGTGAATAATGGGTTTAATATGTGTGAGTGTCAAACAGGGTGTCATTAAGAAAGAACATGGGTTCCCAGTCAACCGTCCCTGAATTAATATTAAAAAATCATCCTCATCTGACTGTCCTAGTTTTTGCATCATAAGGTTTCCACCACAAGTGGGAGCTGTTTTTAAACTTTACAGAAGAGTAGTTGCAAGTTGACGCCAAGAGAAGTTGCTCTCCGTCCACTGCTGTGCAGATCACAACAGGTCTATAATCAGTACAGCAGCCATTTCCCTGCACAGATGGAACATAAGTATATAGGCACAGAAAACCACAAATGGCTGTCCACTGAAGAGCCCGTCAGGAAGTCCGGGCCTTGAGTATAGAAAACTAAAAAAAGCTCCTTTGTTCTTAGCATGGGCACACTGCTGTGCTCTTTATTTAAGACTACAACACGCACAGGGAACAGCAGTGCCGAAGTGCATCATGTGCTGAACATTGTGTCCTTGGAATGGATGCCACGTATGGTCGTACCCAGTGATTAATTTACAGCCGACTCCTCAGTCTGCCTCAGCGCTTCACTTCCCTGCATGTGGCAAAGACGGTGATACAAATTTAGAGCAACAAATCACCAAAGTGTTGTTTAGTCAAGGGCTTTCACTGATTGATGTGTTGAACTGTCTGTCTCTGTGATTTACCTTTCAGAGCAAAAGCGCCTGGCAGCCAAACAGAAGGAAGATGCTTGGGATGGGAAGTGACTGGACAGAAAACTACCCCCCCCCTGTTTTTTTAGATTCCTCAATTCAGCAGAGGCTAAAGTCTTGTCTGTTTCTTCTCCTGCTCTGTTTTTCCTTTCAACTGGCCACTCCTTCCTACCACCACACTTCCCAAAAATGGGATTCCCACCATTTCTTCCTTCTTTCTGCCACAGTCCTTCACCAGCTGTTCACCAACTGAACGTCTCGTAATCCACTGTTCGGTTGTCTGCAGTGTTACATCAGATGAGAGCATCCCGCTACTGTTCCCTCACCTTTATGTTCGTACTTGGTCCATGCAGGGACTGTTGCCTCTGTGCCATGGCCAGGGCTAACACAACCAACTCACCTTTCATATTTCTTAACATTGTAACCACAGTCTGTAGTGAAGCACTGAGTCTAATAATTTGGGGTGACTAATGCTTCGAAAGTTTTTTTTAATAGATCTAAGGCCACATGTTTTTCTTTGATATGGAATTTGTTTTACGTATTTAAAGATGATCCAAGTAAATCCAGCTGTAAATGTGAGAGCAGCAAAGCTTTCTGTTAAAGGTCCTGTAATATCAGTCATGATGATACAGTACGCTATTATATTGTATATGAAGACATGTTGAGATTAGACTCTTGTTTTAGAGGTTGAATTCAAAGTTGTCATTTTCCAAAATGCAGCATATTTTACAGTCGGTTTGATGCTCACGTTTATCAAAACCTGTTAGCTCTTCATATTAAACATGTTCTGAGAAGAACATGAAACTATGGTGCAGATATTGTATTCCAGTTTCATACATTTTAATTTATCAAACAAAGTATGCTTGTGAAATAAGTTGTTGAATAAATGAAGTAAAAAAATTAAGGCACCATTTCAACTCCAACCCTTGATTAGCTGAGAAAGTTCTGCACCACTAGGGTTCATCACGACTCTTTCAAACTGCTTTAGATTAAAAAACGTGTGGTGGTCAGTCTCAACATGCTGGTTTTTATTTTTTTTTTTTTTTTTTTTATTCCTGTAGAGTTTTTGGACTTGTAAAAAGCTTTCACTAGAGAGAGAGACAATGTTTATTGAATTAAATGTTTAACTTCAACCTCGGTTTCCTAATTCAGAGTCAGCTTTCATAATCCAGCTTCCTGAAACAAACACATCCAGGCTCAGGAGACGTTTGTGACAGCTGGAGGCAGCTGCCTCCTCTGAGGCTTCACCCAGCCAACCACAGACCATGTGGCACCACCTCAGCCAATAATTAAGTCTTATTCTCCCAGCTTGGAGAACACTGCAAATTTGTCATTGGTTTTACTGCAAATTATTTAAATTTATATCAACTTCAAACTAAAATTTGCTGTTAGCGTTTGGCCTCTCTAGCTTCCAACTGTTAGTGGATATGTTAACATAATAATACAACAGATTGCTGGGTACATACATGTTTCAGAAGGTGACCGTTCATATTAAAACATTATGTTGCGGGCAGACATCATATAATCAGTGCAGTCCATTCCAGCTGTAAAGAACCCAGTTTGTATAACTGTTTAGATCATTGGCTGAGGACGACTGAGACACAGTGCCACGTGGCTCATAGTGAGCTAATTAAAGTGCTGCGGCCTCCGAGGAGGCACCATTACATGTTCAGGTTTTGTGTTCTTTTTAAATCAGTAGTTCACAATGAGCTTCTCAAATTCATGTTCACGGTGTTCAAATATAATCTCTGCAGGTATTAATCTCCTTGTTTCCAAAGATGTTTTTGTACAGCAGAAGCATTAGGAGCATTTATGTTGTTGTCAGTTCATCATACATACTCATGCATTGTTAAAGCTGATGAAAATGCATTTCACAGCATATGTTTAAAGTGTTTTTTTTATGGACACAAGGGCAGGGCATAAAGCAGGGAATATCAGTTAGTGAGAGAGATGCTATTTCATTTAATGGGGTAGGTATTAAAAAGCTATATAGCATTATATGTTATAGTGTTTATTTATGCCTGCTTTTAGACCGTTGTGTAATTATTGATGTAAACATTTCCAGGAACTGAAATTAATGAAATGTAAAGGTAAATATGCCAAGAACATGAAGAATTTATTTTTTAATTTTGTTGTTTTGTTGATTTTTACTATTCGCTGCTTTACTTCCATGGCATTAAACTAAATGATCATGTGATTTGACTCATTGTCGCTCTCATACTCATTCACTTAACTTTATACATATCACTGTTAAGAATTTGAAAAAAAGGTTTGGGATAGTCAACAACAAAAAGATTCTGCATCTATTCATTTTGTTTTGTTTCAGGGTCAGCTCTTTGTTTCTTAGTTCGGCTTTTTGTTGTGTGACTGATCACCGAAATCTGTTTTGAAGACAAAAAAATAGACACAAAGTGTACTGTACGTTGATTTGTCATCACTTCAGCTTAAACTCTGCAGATTTTGTTCTCTCTTGCTAGTGGCCAGATCACGTGCTCCACGTGTTGTGATTTATTAAACCCTTTCCTTGTTATTCCTGGTTATATTTTTGTTGAACAGTTGAAGCCAGGTGTCAGCTGGTCTCAGTGCACACGTGACTTTCTTTTTCTTAATCTACTTACATGACTCCCAACGTGGAATAAAACCAAATTTTCATAGTGAGTGTGCCAGAACAGAAGTGGACCTCCCTGTGCTCTGTTGTTCTTGCAGCTGAACGACATATACAGCCTGTAGCTGCTCTTTACCATCATCGTGTGAGATCTGAGCCCTGCCTATAATCTCGTGCTTTACTGTGGCTTCACGAGGAGGTGATGCACCGCAGAGCAGCCTGCTGGGTGCCTCACACACAATCATTCGATTAACTACACAAACACAAACCACTACTGAGCAAGTCGTGGTTGTAAGTGCCAAGTCTGCCCTAAAGCTGTTATGTCATGGAGCAAATGAAATGTGAGGCATGGTCCAAATGAAGGAATAATCTAATGTCCCACCACAATAAAGGACTCTGGTGGTGTAGGGTGGAGCGTGTCCTAGCACCAAACACTGTCAGCAAACACACCTTACATCACCCTCCTCACCCCTTCTTAAAATTCAAGTCTTTGCTACTAATGGCACTCAAACAGATTGATCACCACCTGAACAATCAGTCGTGTCTTGGCAGTATTACTATTATTATTATTATCATTATTGTTGTATGTAATTGTCAGGGACCACGTACAACAAAACAAAATGTACCAGATTTAGATACTAGCTCATTTCCATCTGCAGCCTCTGGGCAGAAGCAGCTGTGTTTTAAGATTATAAGCGAGACTATGTAAATCTGCAGAGAATAAATTACACAGTCTTCCTCTAACACACTTATATGTTTTTAAAAACTTGCTGATATAGCCTTACTTGGTCTGGTATGATGGCTAATGTTAGCCAACTTGAGGTACATTTTTGCTGTATAATGGACATTACTGATTCAGTTTGCTGACTTTATGACTCTTCCCCACTTGTGCTACTGTTACAATAGCATAGCATATTTGCTAACTGCAAGACAGTAGTTTAGCATTTAGCATTATCCCATACCTGTCACTTGTAGCCGCAGTGGCTGCTGTTAGGCAGAAGTTAAGTCATTAATCATGGGACAAATCGATTGATATGTCTGCTAATAAAAATGATTAATAACGTGCAGGTACTGATGGTGGACATTATATGATGTGTTCAGGGACCTTTTTGTCACATTAGGATGGAGTAAGATCTTGATAGTTATATCTCGTGATAGTTCATGGTCATCATCTTAAAGAAAAGCCAGTAGTCAGTAACAGCCAACAGCAGCACTCTCCCAGTGCTGCCAGTGTGACTAAAAATGGCATTTTTTAAGTTTCTATCACTTTCTTTATGTACTTTGTACTCATTTGATTTTAATTTGAAATTTTATTTTTAGAACGTGAAGATTATATTCTACTCCAACTCATAAAAGGGAAAAAATAAGACCAGTCACATATTTAAAGTATAGCCTATGTGACAATGGGCAGCTGCGAGAGTTTCCAGTGTTTGTATGTGTTCATCAGTGGGAAAGAGGTTGGAAACAACCATAAAACACGGGTTAGCTCAGGCTCCCTGGGAAAAGATGGGAAACCCAGTCGCTGTTGAATCTTTTTAGATCTTTTTCAAATCTGCTGAGGGAAGCAATGGAGCTGTTGTGATCAGATTATCAAACTTACATATGGCACTGTATGAACTGCCTGGACTGCTGTTAAGAGGTAACTTGTCATTTTGTTATTTATCTTATACAGGAAGATTATTATCTTATATAATAAGATAAATAACATAAAAAATAACGTATCTTATTAACTATATACTCAGTTCAATAAGGGAATCGTCTTTAGCAAGTTAGCAGATTCCCCAAATCTTCTGCAGAAACTGAAACATTAACCTTTACCTTTGTTCTACATTAGAAAACTCTGCTGTCAAATAACCATGCCTCAAATAACCATACAGTTTGTCAATCTGACGTTTATTCTTTAACTACCATTACCAAGTACTGTTAAAGGCGCAATAGCAATAGCAACCAGATCTCATCTGATGTTACCGATGTTAAACAGGTAAAGAACAAACAAATGAAAATACTTATCATAATAAAATTAACAATACAAAACACAGCCACACAGGGACAAGTTTCAACTCAAAATTACATTAAAATTCTGCATAAATTAGAGACCTAAAGAACAATATTCCAGAGAGGTAATATAAAACTGTACATGACAATACATTTGCAATACATTACAATATTTATTCAAATAAGGCAAAATAGCACCATGAAATAAAAAATTCTCATTCAAAACCAAAAACCACACAGTTGTAACAGGAAATACTGCATTTGTAATGTGAACAGTGAAAGCACAGGAAGCATGTACAGAGTTTTGTATACAGCCTGTTACCTGGGTTGATATTATATGGACGGCAGCCTGGTGATGTACTGTAAAAGTAAAGGTTGTTCTCATGTGCCTTCATGTCATTACTTTCTTAATTGTGGTTATGCTTTGATCAAGGTAATTACATTTGTTACAAAATTCAAGACAGATTTTTAAAATTGGAAACTACTCTATGTTTTATTCTGGTGACATGATGCTTGTGATGGCTCACTTTGGTCTTTTTCTTCTTTTTTGTCATTTCCTCTTTCTACATTTCTCCGTTGAACTCTTTGACTCTTTAACAGGAACAATCACTGCTGATGACAATCAGTCACAGGATCCTAATTAGTCATTTTTGTCCCTCCCTTACCATCCCAGTTTCCTGCCCTCCTCCCTCTGACCCTCATCTTTCTATTTACTGGCATGTCATTGTCACTCAACCTCCTTCCCCTGACATGTTGAGGTGTAGTGAGGAGTTGTACAGTTGTTCTGTCCTTAAATCTGCGTGTTCCTTAATTCACAGGAAGTTGTTGGAAATCTGACGCTGGTGGTCAAACAAGTCCTCCACCTCGGCGCTGTAAGCATCACCTGAAGAAAACAGACAAAGAAGATAAGTTGAATACATGGCTACACATTGAGATGTAGAAATTGAGAGGATTCATGTGCACTGAAAAAGTCTTCACACTGTACCTGCATGGCATCCAAACATGTAAACTCGTGCTCCATCGTACTTGCACCGACAGCGCATCACGTTGTTCTGGAAATCAGACTCAGCCATATCTAAGGAAGGGTTGACCTCCACCTGTAAAAGAAAATAGACTAGACATAAGATGCTGCAAGATTCAAGTCAGTCATTCTCCTCCTCACAGTTGAGTACAGTACCTATCTGATCAGACAGGATTTATTAAAGGATGACAGCAGACTCCTTAATATAATAAGCATGATGGAAATGTATCCCGACTCTAGTGCCGTTCTTTTGCTTTACATGGAAAAGTGCCTGCGTAATGACTGATCTATTGTCCTCCCCATTTCCATTTGCAACACTTGTGCAGACAACGCTGACTCGTCTCCACAGCGCTTCGCTCTGTCGATTGAACCACTAGCACAAGCAGTTATAACGTCCCAGCTTGTCTTGTCCTGTTGTAATATTTTCGTTGTATTTTCCTGTATGCAGACGATATTTTGTTATATTTGTTGAAAGTATAAATCTCCTTTAAGCATATAATAATACTATCTATCTTATCTAATGCCCCTCAGTACTGCAGCCAAAAGTATCCACCTTCCACCTGAATGGGCCGTCAATGATTCCTTTACCTTTAAAGATTCACCCCACAACACTGAAAACTATTAAGACAATTTTGAAAATATCATCTCTAATATAAACAGGTATCTTTGCAGGGTTGAACGTTTACCACAAAGGCGAATATTTTACCATGTCTAACATAAACATTACATTAAAATATGCAGCTCAAGGTTAATCACAGAATTTATTTTACACCATACAAACGCTATTTGACCTCTGACTTTAACTGCCCATTCTGCTGAGGTAATATCCTGAAAACATACTTGCAAATGTTTTGGGAGTGTCTTATTGTCTCAGTTTTTTGAAAACTTAATTTAAATTAATTCCACCATTGAAGGATTTACTAAGATGTGACTGTGTAGCTTAGCTTAGCATAAAGACTGGAAACAGTCTATAAACGTGTGTAGTGTATTAAGTGTTTAAACGACTTGTGGTTTTACGAGTGGGACTATTTCTTGGCTGGGAGCCTGAAGTTTTCGCTGGTTGCCTGGCAAAGTACCTTTCTGTCTAAGCATAGACCAGGAACCCTGCAAGGAGTGTCTTTTTCATGAAGTAAGGGAACAAGTGAGAAAGTAAGACTTTACTTCAGACAGTTAGGAAACAACTGGTTTTCCATGGGGCCAACTGAGAAGCCACAGGATTATTGTTCTGTACTTTTCTATATGGCTCATGACGTATAAATTGGGGGTTCAAGCGATGCATGACATCACTTTCCACTGTTATCTCCACGCAGGAAAAAAAGGGCCTGAGATGCAGATGACAGTTTTGGGTTTGGATTTAAGTTGCAGCCTATCATTAGGCTGTAGCCATGGTTGGTTGCCATGGCTTGTTGTTTTCCACCCTGTCTGCCTGCCTACCATATATAAGAAAAAGCACACAAATGAATTTTCCTGATGCACACATCAAACAGATAACCTGACCACATTTTCAACAAAACGACCCAGTTACATTTTTTTTTATATACAGTATAAATTTTGTGGTTCTAATTATATTTACAGACAAAGATTTAAGATGTAAAATATTCATAATTTTTTCATTACATTTTCTGCCAAATTTGGTGTCAAAAACTTCATATATTTTTAATATTGCATGTTGAGAGCAGCCAATGATTTCAGCACATATTTTATAGTCCCGGTGTAAAACACCAAATTAACTTGGTGGCAGTTGATGTCCTTTTAAAAGCTCTTGTAATAATGTGAAACAAAGGGCCCACAGCCTGTTTTACAGAACAATGAAAGGTCGTCACTGTCATGTAAAAGACTGAGGTTGTGCAGCTGATTTTTAAATGACGGAGCAATCAGGAGTAATCAAGCTGAGGTGGACGTGACTCATCGGCTTAAATGTATGGTCCTAAAAATGGCTGCCACCCTGGGATTCTTGGTAAAGACTCAAAGAAACACCCAGCTACATGAAAGACAAGTGAGCATCTGCACCCTCCCTCCATCTCTCACTTCTTACACAAATTTATGAGCAGCTCAACTACTGTTGAACCACAATCACGGCCGCAAAGTGGTGCTGGATCACGTTGTCGTGGCAACAGTGGATCTCTGCTTTATGACATGTATATGGTTTTATCTCTCAAGATGTGGCTCGTCACATGTGTGCAGGCTCATGCAGCGCAGACCGACCACTCCTGCATGTAGTTTACATACAGTCTACACACACACACACGCATGCAAGTCAAACTTAAACATCTTGATTTTATGTAAACACTCTGAAAATAATTAGAAACTGTAAACATCATCACTTTGCTGCCACTAAGCTGTCAAGAAAAAATAGAACAAATGACACAGAGGGAGGACAGATGAGTAAGTCACCACAGCAGATTGCATGTCTAGAAACAGACGAGACATGTGAAGTCGAACCAACAAACATTCAAACATGAAACTTGCTCTGTACAAATGTAAATTGCTGACAGAGCTGTTCCACTGCCAATCAGCCTGTACTTTGTGAAAGGGTGGACTAATAGCAGGTCTACTTTCTATATAAATCCAGACTAAATTCACTTTCCTTAAATACGCACACACCCCTAAAACTACATACATAGTGCACACCTGAAACAGCCAAGAGCCATTTAGCTGGAATTATAGTCTTTTCTCACAGCTTTTATCTCATGTGTGCCTTCAGATGTTGAAACACCAACCCTGTGTTTGCTCTGTTTTTCTTTTCTCCGTTTCTACGCCCGATCTAAGAGCTTGTATAAGCTGCTAAAATGATGTGATTTCACAATGAAGATTGAAGTGTGGATTATTTTTTTCTCTGCATTTTATGTCACAATTTCACAGTGAACTCGATAGACCGCTGAGCAGACCGTAGAACAGAATTAGGAGTTAGCAAACAAGCCTCCTAACCTGGAAGATGTATTCACCAGGTCGTATGTCTGTGATGTCGACCCACTGGCAGTCAATATCGTGGCGGTAGGTGTCCCAGCAGCCGACTGAGATACCCTGCTCCCCCATGTTATAGCAGGCATACCGCTTATGGATACCTGGTAGAAGAAAACAGTTAGAAACATGTGAGGAGAGATAAAAGGAGAAGACCATGATGTGTAAATTTTCTTTGCTGTCAGTCGCTGTGGATTTGACTTTCTACCAACAGCCTGAAATTATAATAAAAATTTAAAAACCAGATCTTTTTTTGGGGACCTTCAAATGAATAGAAAGGATCTAAGCTGCATAAAGCTGTCTGGGTTTTGTGAAGCCAAGATCAATTTAGGCTTGGCCTCTGATCTTACAGCCAGACTTTAAATGCTCATTATGGGATTTCAGCTTTGCACTTTTATGTATTCTTGATTCCCTTGTTTGTCACGATTCAGCTCTCGTTCCCAGATTTCCCTCAAAAAGCAGATTTATGTAACACTAATCTGTCATTTGGCTTACCATCAGGGCAGTAGGTGTCCTCCAGACAGAAGCTGGCCTTGTGACCTTCAGCCACCTTGGTCCCATTGAGGGTCAGCAGATCGTAGTGGGTGAACACCTCAATGCTGTGGTAGTGCCTGAGGATTGGATCAGGGTGGGAAGATTAATACATGAAGGAAGTAAAGAAAAATGATATAAAGTTATCAAAGAAACAGAGAAAGATCTCCATTGAATTTGCTGCTGTTCATCATCCTGGGAAAAAAACACCCGGAGATTTATTTGAAATATAGAAGCCATAAATCCTGTTACGTTGTTGCGAAGGCGTCAAACAGACACAAACAGCAATTGTAAAAACACAAGTGGGCAGATAGATATCAGTTTGGTGTTGCTCTTTGTCTCATTACAGAGCCATTCCCAAAACAGACTCTACCAAAAACTGAAAGTCGAACCATGTGTTTGCTGGTTGGGGAGGTAGTGATTGGGTTGTGGCTGGGAGAGACACCGAGCTGTGCCTGTCGTTTTGGGACGCAGAACCGCAACCGCTGAGATAAGAAGCCAGGCAGCTCTGAGTGCAGTCATGGCTCTGACTGTAACAACTGGGTGACCAGTGAGGAGGATGTTTATTGTAAACCTCATTTTGGAGGATAAAAGATTGTGTTTATTGCGTTAAATAACAGACTTTTATATGTGTTTGGTTATTTATAGTCCAGATCTCAAAAATATCAATCTTAAATTCCCATTCATCTTTTGCTGCAGACATGACATGACTACTTTTCCTTGTGCCACCTCTTATGATGCCTAGTCCTGTGCCATGAAGGGAAGTTATGCAGCTTTTCTTTTCCAACCAAACCCCGCAGCAGCTAAAATCACCACATAGTCACTCCCTATCTGGTTGGAGGTGTAAAATGAGCAGCTGTTGGTTCAAATGAAAACCCTGAAAGCTCCTTTAAGTGACACAGTGGCTTGGAGCAAACACTTGTAAATGTCTGGTTCAGGTTATGGAGCCTTCCTCCTCCCAGTCTCACCTGTGACACTGGTGCCATGTCCAGCTTTCTCTGGTGGCTCGGGGTCGGAAGTCGGCGCGGCCCAGGTTCATGATGCGGGAGGAGAAGCGCAGCAGGCGGCGGTGTCCGTAGGGCCAGTTCATCCTGGCAGCAGAGGAGGACAGGCAGTTCTCCTCATTAGCGCAGGTCAGCAGGTGGAGGGGTCGGTCTTCCAGGTAGGCCGTCTCTTGGACGAGCTGGGCATCCAGGACAAGGTCAGGAGCAGCTACAGGGGTCAAGACTCCCTTTAGTTAATTTCACTCACACATTGCACAAAAAATATGTTTGTGCTCACATGTTTGCTGGTTTTGGACTCACTTTCTACACACGTGACTCCTGCAGCCCTGCCATCTCCTCCTCTGGGACAGTAAACATTTGTGTTTCTGCGACACTGCTGGATGGACATCTCAGTGCCGATGCAGTGAGTTCCACTCAGAACCACCTGACCAGCATCTGAAGAACCAGGCCAGAACCAGGTCTCCTGCATAGAGACACAAGAAGAGAACAAATTCACACACAAAATCATTAGAGCTCATTTGTGCAGTTGTGTTGAAACCCTTCTGGAATAATGACTAAAGGACATGTGAAAAATGTCACAGCCGAAGGCAAATAGCAGCCTCTGCAATAAACGAAGAAACCCCATTTTTTCTATAGGAACTATCAGTACACATTATCACATTTTCCACTCTTTTTCATAATTCTAAAACTGCCTGTTAAATGTTCCCAGAAGCCCCCCTCAAAACACACTCACGCTGCCCTTTCCATTCACAGTTCTATTTTCAGTGTGTTTGCTCTGTGAATTTCTCCCAATCTCTCTTCGCCTCACTTTCCCTCTTTTATTTTTGGTGCGCTGAAAGTGGATGTTTGAGAAGCCTGTAATTACCTCAGGCCTTGGTAATAACACAGCACAGACACACAAATGGCAGGACGGAGAGAGAGAAGGAAATACAGGAGCACACAGAACAAAAGCTTAGAGGCAGGAAGGAGGCGGAAACTTGCAAAAAAACATCAACATATTCTATTCTGTTGTTTACCTGATGAGCTCTTGAGGCGAAGCCCAAGCCCAGCTGTCGACAGACCACCATGGCCTCGTTGATGCCCCAGTTCTCACTGCAGACGGAGCCCCAACGCTTCACCCCTCCGACCTCCATCAGTACCTCCACACGGCCCTCTGCTGGTTCTCTGCCCCCTGCTAGACGCACCTGAAGGTTATGGGAAGAGAAAGTGTTTCCTGTCAGTACCCATGAATACTGCTAAATGCCTGTCATATATGTACATATGTATGCATGTATTTGTGTTTTTCTCACCGTGGCCTGCATGCCAGTGTTGGGCACATTGCAGCGGACCGCTACATCCTGGCTGTGTTTGCAGCTGTAAAGCGGCACCTGTCTGTAGATACACTCTGTAATCGACTTCTCCCTACCCGTACACTGCACGCTGTTCATGTGAATGAGACCAGTACCTTTAGAAGAAGAAGAAGGGTGTGGAGCGACAGTTGATTGATTCACATGTCTTACCAACCATAGGCAAAAAGACAGGCTCTCTCTCTCTCTCTCTCTCTCTCACACACACACACACACACACACACACACACAAACACGGTACATGAAAGATTCTAAAACCTGATGGCTCTGCAGCGACAGATGTCCACAGAGAAGGATTAAAAGCCCAGACATGATCGGGACACTCTGCTGCACACTGCACACCAGGGCCATGCTTTATAAACTAAAATAAATACCAAAATGGCAAACTGGAGGAAAATCTTTGAACACATCTATGTTTGCGTAGGTGTGTGAGGCCCAGGCTAAAGCCCTATAAAGCCCTATAATTTGGCCTTAAATAGCTAATGATGTCATCAAGTCTAGCTTCAAGTTGCTTTAACTGCACTACCCATGAACCTTCACATCGCTCCTGCAACACATAGATTCATCTCTTCTATATTATATGTTCACACAACTCCGGTAAAGTAGCCTGAGACATTAAAAGCCACAACGCTCCATTTTGACATTTAACCATGTTCATTATTCAGACATAACAGCACCATAGCACCTACTTTAATAGAGCCCTAAAAGCAACAGTCAAGTAGTTTCCATGAATTGCGTCATTAAGTAAAGTAGAGTGAAGGAAATGCACCCACCATTATAGGAGATGCTATGTACTCATTTGGGCAGAAAGATAATGCGAGGAAATTAACATGATTACAGAGTTACTACAGAGATACGGCAAGAAAGAAAAAGACAATAACTGAGTGTGTAAAAGTGGGGTCTATCTCCTAGGAAAATGTTTCACTCCAGTAGCTATATTTTTGTGCCAACAACAAAAGCAGTGCCAAAGAAATCACAATGTTTCTGAATGTTTGGTCTTGCTCAGTGGTGATTGCCTGACATCCCGGTTTCAAAGCTGTGCTAACTTTTCACATACAACAGGGTTTATTTTGACAACAACACATGCCATTGTTTTGGTTGCTGGAACCTCCTGGCACAGTGTACACTTGTATAATTGGTCATGGGTAGAGTTCCTCAACAATCAGCTTCTCCGATAGAAGTAGAAGTCAGGCTGTAAACATTTTCTCTGGGTTTATTTGTCTGTTTGGGTCCACGGTTCTTGGAGTGCTGTGTTTAGCAACAGGCATTTAGGCTGAGAAGTGTTTAGTCTAAGGATCACTGAGCTACACTGATCATGCGCAGAGTGCATGGTGAACTCAGGCACTGATACAAAGTCTGTATCACTTAACACATGGTATCAGATCAGTAGCCGGGGGTCTTTTTTATACCCTTTATGATTTTATGAATGAGGTCATCTGCTCATTATAGGACAAGAGGACAAATACAGACCCAGTTATAGTTTTGTTTAAACATACAAATGTCTCCCACCATGACCTCACTAGTCACGGTGAGTAAAGCCACGTAAAAGCATCACTGGAAAGCACCAGAAATACTTCAAAGTGCAGTTTGACTTTATGTACACTATGTGTGTGTCTGTGTTTATGTGTCCTATCTTACCCTGTCCCAGCTGAGCCTTGGTGAGGGCCTCTTTGGCCGTCCCAAAGCCCAGCTCCCTGCAGACCACGCTGGCTGCAGCGATGTCCCACAGGTGGTCACACACGGTGCCCCACTTCCCCTCCTTCAGCACCTCAACACGGCCCTCCCCGACCCGGGGCCCCGCCTTCAGACGCACGACCGGCTGGAAGGAAAGAGGGAGAGTTTAGGTGAGAAATGGAAGTTTGTGAATTGATCTGGAAATCTTACACTAAATGGATCTTGATGCTTATAGCTACATTTTCAGATTTGACAGTTAAACTACCTAATAAACTAGATTTCAGCCTGATAATGATTGAATGATTCTACTGTTTGAGCGAACACCTGCATCAAGAGACATTTCTTGTACTCTCATACTTGGTGTAAAAAATTGTTCTAAATCTGAAGTCCTCATGTAGACCTCTTTGGGCTTTTCCTTTGGCTCAACAGAAGACAAAATATTATTTTCTCAGCACATTGTAATGGACTGCTTGAGTAAAAAAAAAGCTAGCAAAATTATTAGTTTAGACAAAGAGTTTATTCACTTTCTTGCTGAGAGTTGGTTGAAAAGATTGAAACACAGCCAGGAGATGGTTAGCTTGGCTTAACACAAAGATTGAAAACAGAGAGAAACAGCTAGCTATGTTTAAAGTTAAAACACGCCTAAAAAAGACCTTGTAAAACTGCAATGTGTCATTTTACTCTTTGGTTTTTGTAAGGATTAAACAAACAAGATATGATGTGTTAATTAATTATTGAGCTAGAGGTGCTGGAAGGCAGAATTTGCTACCTTTGAACAGAGTAGCTAGCTGTCTCCCCCTGTTAAGCTAACCAGCTGCTGGTTGTAGCTTCGGTTAGCTTAGCTTAGCTTAGCATACAGACTTGAGGTAACAAAACCCACCTTCTAGCACCTCTAAATTTTACCTCATTTGTTTAATTTGTACACAAACAGACGTAAAAAAGACAGGTTGTGGTTCTTAGGGGGAGTTACCTGCTGTAACTATTTCTGGGGGCAGCGACTTACCAAGAGAAATAATCCAGCACATAAATTCTGTTTTTTACATTTCTGTTTGTGTACAGAATAAACAAAATTTAGAGGTGCTGTTAGGCGGATTTATTATAGTTTGGGCATGGCCAGGCTAGCTGTTTCTCTCTGCTTCCAGTCTTTATGCTAAGCTAAGCTAATTGCCTGCTGGCTGTGGCTTCAACTATTTAGCTAACACAGAGATTTGAAAGTGGTATCAATCTTATCATCTAACTCTGCAAGAAAACAAAGAAGCATATTTTCTAAAATATCAAGCTATTTCCTTAATTTTCACACATTTGTTCACAATCTATATTGTTTTACTTCCTCCTCTACACTCACCGGCACAGCAGGTGGAGCAGGTGCTCTGCCATAACGTGCGAACTGGTATCCAGGGACACAGCGGACCACAGTGTGCATGCCACCGCGGCATGGGACATCACTCCTGGGGATTGACAGCTGTGCCTGGCACTGCGACAGAGAGACCTCCATGCCCTGACACTGCACCTTCTCCACCCAGTAGGCCTTCTTACTGATCTGTGTCCTCAGCCTGGGTGGGGAAAGAGGTGGAGGAGGAACACAAAGCAGAGAGAGACATAATATATTTGTGATTTATCACATTACTCGTGATCTTTGATACACAAGTTATAAAGTTACATCCTTCAAAGAGCAGATGTTGGTTTTACCTGGAGGACGGATCAGCCAACTTGGAGTCCCACAGTTTCCTGAAAGAAAGAGAACATCACACTCTGGAGTTACAACTGTGCATCTTTACATCCAGTAGATTAAACAACCAGCAGTCCTATGCAATCCCACAGTCTGCTCCTGTGCTTCTCCTCAATCATCCTTTCTTCTCTTCCTTGACATCTTCCATTCTGTCTATCAAACCTTAAATAAACAAATTGAAAGCTATAGACACAACGTGCTGGAAAGGGCGCAGTCTTTGGATGTAGGAGACAACGAGTGAGAAAGAGAGAGAGAGGGAGATTTACAATAAGGGATCACATAACTCCTTGTTTCTTCCTTTCTTTCCTCTCAAACCACCAGCTTCTTGTCATGACTTTTTTAAGATCTGCCATTTATAAATTCATGTTTTTTTTTCTGTTTCACTGTTTGTCGATATGTCTACAGTGGATGTCTGGTTTGGGGCATCCATGTGGAAAAAAACTAAAAATATGAATAAGCCACTATACATTAATCCCTGCGAGAAGCCTTATTGAGGTCTGCCAACTCCAACAGGGTTTTCTAAACTGTGTCTAGTTTCATGGATATTACCTTAAACTAGAGTCAAATCCTAAAGGGAAACAGTGTGTATACACAAAATGAGGACCCCTACGCCTGGGCACACACACACACACACACACAACCACACACATAACCACACACACAACCACACACACCCCATGCTTAAACCAAAAAAGTGAAGAAAAAAACGGGAATTCAATAAAAAGAATGATTCACAAACCAGGCAGAGTCTGGGAAGTGTCCCTTTGCAACACACACACACACACACACACACACACACACACACACACACACACACACACACACACACACACACACACATTAGAGCTGACCACTTGCATCTGCCAGTGTGACCACAGACAGGTGCAGCGTGACTGACGCCCTTCATGAATGTGCCTGAATTACTGTAAATGAGTCAGAACACCAAGTATAGACAGGAGGAGAGTTTTCTGTATAACCAGATTCATGATGCAATTAAATATTTGGCAGACTAAATCGGGAGATGTTTCCTCTCCAGGAGAACCCCTGTATCCTAGTATTATGCACAGTCCCAACATTAGATGAGAAATGTGTTTGAGGCTGGGAGGGCCTAAAGGAAGCCCACAATTGGAACCCTGAGCCAGACTGTATGGAACATGTGAACCACAAATCATTTACAATCAGACCAGACAGTGAAATCGTGTATATATTATTTCATTCACAGTAAAGGGAAATTTCCACTCTCAGATAAGCTTACACTGTTGCATATCATTATTTTGTAGTCCAGCAGTGGAGAAATGTAAGTTAGACAACCAGTCTGGTCCAGACAACTGGCCTCCTCTGGTGGATAAATGTGTTTATTTTTCCTCGTCTACAACGAACACACTGAAAGTGGTGAAAGTCCTTGAGTCTCTTTGCACTGGAAATATCCTGAAAATTAGATTTTTTTGTGTCAGTCTTGGGGGCAGTGGAAACAAGTTGTAAACACAAAAGGACATATTATGACCTTTTAAGTTGATACGGTGAGCAAACAGTTTCTTATTTACACCTCCAGCAGTTACGGAGCAACATTATCATTCTCTCTTTTAGCTCTGTTTTTGGTCTCTACTATCTCCTGAGGGAAATATCTGTCTCTTTAGTGGTTAAATGCTCCACTATGTTCACCACTTGCTTTGTCTGTCAGCTGTTTGGTGCTGGGCAGGTAGTGTACAGTGGGTTTATCAGAGCTATTTTGCCGAAAACTGCTGCCTGCTGCTGCTGCTGCTGCTGGAGACGAGGTTGGTGAGAGCGGTGAAAGCAAACCTAAACACTAAAGATGCTACACCAGCCATAGTGCTGAGGGGAACTGCAGGGTTGAGTGATAATCCTCTGTGGGTTTGTCGCTATAAGCAACCACTATTAATATAAAAACATATTTTATAATTGTATATATAATAATATAAAAATATTGATTAGTGCAGCTTTAAGTACAATTTTCAGTTACTTCCCATTTTGTGAACCCTTATTCTTCTATTGCACTACAGTTTAGAGGAAAATATTGTACCTTTTATTTCTATGTACTATTTAGTTGCTACTAAATTTGACATAAAACATTAGCATATCTCTTTATTTCTCTGTTCATTACTTTCTTCCCATCTATCTTACCTTGTTTCTGTTATTTCTCTTTTCCATCTTTCTTTCATTCGTTCATCCCTTCTTTTCTTCTATCGTTCCTTCTTGTCTCATGTTCTTTCCCTATTTGCTTCTTTTTTTTTGCTCTCTCATTCTTTCTTCCTTCCTCCTATTGTCCTTCCCATTTCCTTGGCTAGCTGGTCTGAAAGCATGAACATCCCTAAAACTAGAGATACCCCCTCTGCAAGGGAATAAGACAAATAAAATGGTATATCTTAACAACAAAATGGATCTAGAAACACAGCCTGTGTTTCAGGGTAGATTTCTTTCCTGAGGTTCTTTGTGCAATGTAAATCAGTACATGTATGAGTTGTGTATGATAGTGTGTTTTTGCTGGTGTGTATCTGCTTGTGCTGTGTGTGTTTGCACAGTTTAAAATGTTTCATAACTCGGTGGTAAATCAAAATGAGAGAGACAGACTCTGAGGGGGTGTTAGTTCATGGTTTGGAGGAGGGGAAGGAGGGGGGAGAGAGTGTTACCCATATAATTGCCTGCTCTGCTTGGCAGTGTCTGCTGTGCGGTCGAGCAGTAGCATGTTGGTTCACACACACCAGACATGGAAATATGCACGTACATATCAACTTTCCCTGCCTTGCCTCTGTAAAAACAAAGCTCTTTAAAACCCCAGCATCGTTACCCAACGTTATGACTGCATGCTGGGAAACAAGCAGCAAGTGATGTAAGACTGAAGTCTCTGTGAACTGGGCAACTTTTATGAGCATCGCCTAACTTCACAGGAAGAGGAGAAGCATGTTCTTTTGGTTTTCAGACACATTTCAGCTGTCCTGCTGAAAAGCAAGGTGGGTGTTGCACTTTGTCATGTCGGAAACACAGGTTGGAGCTGACTTAAGACTCGCTCAGTCTTATGAGGAGATTTAAAGGAAGGAAAGTGAACCACAGCATCAAGCCTCAGGCACAACAAACAGGTTGTGACCGCAGCACTGCTGAATCCTTTTAACCAGGAGAAGACTTTCTTTTTCTCTTCTACTTCTCAGGATCTTCAGTTCGATGCCAGTTTTTTTATACAACTCTGACCACACAATACCATAAGCTACACTGGGGAGAGGCGCTGACTGTCAGGAAAGCAGAGATAACCTATTATTATACTGCATGAAGGCAAAGCTGCATGACTGGAACAATCGGCTCACTCAGGAGACAGCAGGTTGCCACACTCTCGCCTCTAGACAGTCCCATTAACCTACATGGAACGAAAACCCAAAGGGTAATAATTGCCACAGAGGCATAAAAGGTCTTTTAAAAAGTCATAACTGAGGAGGGGAGAAGGAGCAGGGGGTTAAAGTAAATTAGAGCTAAATAAGTTAGTGTCAGCCTCAAAGAGAGTGTGGACGTGATGAAACAAGGCAGCTGGAAAATAGCTTTAGAACTTGCCTTTTGTAAGCACAGCAAAGTGGGGGAGTATTTGAACATCTGTAAAAATGCACTGAGCAACTTAACAGGCCGAGACAAAGCCAGTCACACCAAAAAAACAACCACATGGCCAGTTAGGGAAGTGCTGACACAGCAAAGGGTGTGCAGCAGGTTCAGTGGAGAGAATATTCTAGATTTGATCTCTCAGACCATAATTACAGCTGTTCCAGTGGACACAAACCCCAAAGAAGAGCCGGCGCGGACCGCTGCCAGCACAGTGGGTAGCACCAGAAAGATGTTATGTGACTGTTATCATGTATGGATCAATATAAACAAGAGTCTACAGCCACGCTAGCAGCTCTGTGAGGCTGTACTAAGGCACAGCAGTGATTTGAGCAAAATGCTAGTATCAGCATGTTAACATGCTCACAATGACAGTGCTAACATGCTGATGTTTAGCAGGTATAATGTTTACCGTGTTCACCATCTTATCACAAAATCCAGCTGAGGCTAATGGGAATGCCAGTAGTTTTGCAGGTATTTTGTGATAACTTGTATTGGACAGATCAAACGTTTGACCTGATGGTGGAGCTAAATGAAAAGTTAAAGGATCATTCAAGTTATTACATTTCATCCTGAGGAGGACATGAATGTTTGTACCAAATTTTCGTGGCAATCTATCCAATATAGTTGTCAAGATATTTCACTCAAAAACACAAGTGTCAACCTCATGGTGGCGCTAAAGAAAAGGTCAGAGGATCACCAAAGTCATGAGAATACATTGCCTGTGAAACATAAATATCTGTACCAAATTTTGAGCCTATCCATCCAGGAGATGTTGAGATATTCCACTGGATAAGTGAAAAATTTGACCTGCTGGTGGTGCTAGAGGGAAAGTCAGGGGATCACCAAAGCTATTAGGATTCATCCTCTGGGGACCATAAATGTCCGTACCAAATTTCATGACAATCCAACAGGACCAAAGTGGTCGACTGGTCAGAATTGGTATCCTTATAGCCATGCTGCTAGTGTGGCTAAAAATGACTATTGTTGCTAAGTGGATAAGATACGTCACAATTTCTACCTCAGGAAACATTTTCAAAAGGACAGTCACCAACATAAATATCTGCTTCAAAATACGTGAACACGTGTGGCACAATATGCCAAGGGTCCACCCCATGTTGCTTGTTCTTTTTGCTAAAAAGAAAGTTCTCCTCCCCTCAGCTGTTTACTGTTGGACAAAAATGGCTGCTCCATTTGTCTCCCACGTAGTGGGTGGAGGTTGACAAAATACAAACAACATTCTCTGGCCTGACCCAGTCTTTACACAAGCTGCTGGTTGGGTTCTTGGCACAGAAATAGGATGTTTCTCCAGACAACTTTGAGGTGTTTTTCAGCGTTGTTGTCAACATTAGCGTTAGATTTAGAAAGTTAGCGTGATGGACAACCAAGCCGTATTTTTGATTACGTCTTTGCTCCATCTTTGACTCCTAGTTTGACCAAAAGGATCACAAAGTGAGGACAGATTGGTTAAAAGTGAAGTTTCTCACATCACTGTATCTGAACTACACGGCTCTGCAGAAGCCTTAAGAGATAAGACACTATGAGAGAGAGTTATTCATTGCTAGGCTGTGGCCATGGTGGTGAACAGGGCAGCTGAGGAGAAGCAGCCTGTATCCTGCTGCCCAGCAGAGCAGAGCAGGACACAAGGGGTAATTATTGGCAACATGGAGAGACAGATGGCGCAGGGCAGGCCAGCGGTCAGTACAGTCGTGCTGTTAGCCAAGCCATAAAAAGACCTCTGTGGGCAGACAGACGGACACACACAGGGTTGTGTTCGTGTGTGCACAAGCGTATGTGTGTGTTTGTGTGTTTATTTGTGTGTGCACGTGGATCATCGTTTATGTAAGGTCTCGTAAGATGCTGTGCGATGAGGGTGGAGGGAGGGATGTATTAGCATGTGGGTGAAAGTGAGGTATTGGGGTTTTGATGGTATGTGTGTAAGGGCTTTGAAGGTTTGTGTAGGTGCTTCAGCGGGTATTCATGGCTAAAGTTAGACAGATGAGCTGGATTTATAGAGAGAAAATCAGCACAACAGCCTGACATTATTAGTTGAGCAAATGATTTGTGTTTGAGGGACAATAAAAGAGTTATGAAAACATGTAACAAATAGAAAGCTTCTTTTCCTACCTAGCTTAGCTAGTACTAGCTTTTCTAACTCAATGTGTCTTCTGTCTATATGCTAAACTAAATATGCATGTATGTATTTTACTACCTAGTCAAATATTATCGCATTGTAAATTTGACAAACACTGATTCTGATTTGATTTTGTTGAGATTCAACAGCTACAGCTCCCGTGCAGTTGTAGTTGTTGACCAACAAACAACGAACTAACATACTACTAGCTAACGAACAAAAAGGGAAACTAGCTAACAAACGAATAATTTTCTTTTTGTTAAAACAATGTAATGTTGAAGTTTTACTGTCCAGTACAGTAAGATACCCAGTTTGATTTAATCATGCATTAACAGATTTTTTTTGGCCACTTGTGGGCAGCCGAAACAAGCTGTGAACACAACAGCGACATATCGTCACCTTTTACATTGACATGGCCAGTTAGCAACAGTTTCTTATTTACACATCCAGCAGTTATGAAGCAACATTCATTTGGAGTCGTGTTTCTGGCCACCTGATGAATGTGAGTCCAGTATTCTCTCTCTTTTTGCTCTGTTTTTGGTCTCTACCAACTCCTGAGAGACATATCTGGCTCTTTAGCTGCTAATGCTCCACTATGTTCACCAGCTAGCTGCTAACTTTGTCTGTCTGATGTTTGGTGCTGGGCAGGTAGTGTTGAGTGGGTTTTTAGAGCTTTTTTGCTGAAAACAGCTGCCTGCTGCGGCTGATGAGAGTGATGAGAGTGAACCACAACAGTGAAGTTGCTGTAAAAACAAAAAGAATGACCTGAAAGCTGATGGGAGCTGCACTGTCAGGTGATAATTATCTGTGGGTTTGTCACTACGCAAACCCGTTCACACATGTAGTCATTTGATCTATTGTTAATAAGAAATAGATTATAGCAGCTTTAAAATATGGACAGAAAACCCCAGGAGCAGCTTTTCAGAAAGACAGATGAAAGGAACTCAGATTACAGATGCTAGCCAAGGTCCTGGCATGTTTCTAGCTAGCTAGAAAACATGTCACTGCTTAATTGTAGAATGCTGCTGTTTAATCTGTTAAGTGGTATAAAATCTATGAATGTAATTTGATTCATCCCTGGTAAATGATTATTGACTAATGATACTGAGAGAGACATACAAAGAAATCAAGTTGCCTCAATCGTATATCCACTTAGGTTGAATAGAAGTGAGTCCTCAGCCTTTCAGACATACTGCTCTGCATTAGAAAGGGCTGCTGCACACAGTTTTCAATGGGGGTTTCTAAATTATATGAGATTAGAAACCATGTAAGGGAGGTTTCATGTAAAGACACACCATAATGATGATGATTATCTTGTAGTCTGGATCTGACATTAATAACATACTCTCTAAGACTATTTTAAAGGTCTGCGTCGAGGCCCACTCAGCCAATGGGGCAGACAGGCCTGGCGGACAGCCGGGCTCGGCTAATGCCACAGTGGACATATCATGCCAAGTGTGGTTGTGCTAATGACAGCAGTTGTGGTTAACCTCTACTACAGGGGGATGGAACAGCAATCCAGGCATGGGGCCGCCTAATCCGTAAAGGGATGTGTAGTTCACCGCACTTTTCCATCCCTTTCATAACCACACACACACACACACACACACACACACACACACACACACACACACACACACACACTGTGTCTGTCTCCCTCCTCTGTCACTCTGCCATGTCCACTCTCACATACTCACCTGTAGGCGTTTTGGTCAAACGCTTCTGTAGCAGGGAATCCTAACATGCCACATACGACACGGCTGCTGCTGAGGTCCCAGCCCTGGTTACACACATGACGCCACCTCCCAGCATGCTTCACTTCCAGCACTCCCTCCGTCACCAGACCGCCATGGTTGCTGGACAGCACAGGCCGTAGTCGAGCCTCCTCTAAGTGAACAGATCCCTGTCCACGAGGAAACATGCAATTTTAAAGATGCTTTATAATTGTAGTAAGGAACTGCTTTATCCTAAATAAAGAGTTTTATTTAAACTTTTTCCCTGTCAGAGGATAGAAAAGGATCTTTGTCACACTTTATGAAGGCTTCAACCTCAACCCACATCAACCAAGCTTTTGTCATGCACACTAAAACAGGATTCATTTGAGTCAATAAACATGACTTTGTTTAACTATATATCTGCAGACAGCATGCAGACAAGAGAAGAATAACATGATAAGATGTCCTGCTCTGTCTCTAATCATCACACTCTATAATCACCCACATTACATAGGCAGCAGGAAGGAAACTAACAGAAAACAGAGTTTGTTTAATGTGTCGGGATACGTGTCACGATGATTACAAAATGGTAAAGAAAGTGTAAACTCTGCAAGTTGAAAAGAAAGCCAAACAGTAGTGATACATGTCTTGCAATTTCGTCTGGTCTGAGTTTCTTGCACGTTTGAAGAGTCGGGGCTGTAGATCTTCTGGTGGTTGGGTCCTAAACTTAAGGCTGCATAAGAACTGGATCTGGAGATGGTCTGGTTTTAGGTTTATCTCTAATGGCCTGTGGCTCCACAAATGACATTTATGTATGGAAATCTGAATAAAGCAGATTGGCCTACTTCTTTGGCATGTACTAGAGGTAGTGTGTGTGTGTTTTTACCTGTGTGTAGTGTACATCAGTCTCCAGCCCCATGTCTGGATACACGGGCTCTGGTTCGACATGGTTCCCACTGAGCTGCTGCTGCCTGTCACTCCTCTGTTGGGGTTGGGAGTGCCTGTCTACCTGTCTGTCTGCCTCTCGTCTCACTGCTTGTGGACTGGTCCTCGTTGTCTCCTGTCTCTGCCTGTAGGTTGCGCTGTTTGCCAGATGTGAAGGTAGCTGGTGGCCTTGTGGCAGAGCTGAGCTGACCTGTGGGCTTGCTCTGGAACTGCCTCGATTCCGTCGCAAGATCTGGATCTCATGGCCATTTTCCTGCGGTGAGATGCTGCTGCGACGGGAAGAAGTTGGGTTGCGATGGAGGGCGATCTCATGGCCTCTTGCAGAAGAAGAGGAGATTTGGGCTGGAGCTGGAGGGGAGGCAGACTGTGGCGGTGGTGGGTTTCTCTGCCTTGGTTGGCTTGGCTGGCGCCTGGAGGATGAAGGAGCCTCCTCGAAGGAGACAGGTGGGGAATCGGGTCTCCTTTCTGGGCTGCAAATGACCCCCAGGTCCTCGGCATGGGTGCAATCATTGATTCCCCAACCATTGGAGCGACATTCTGCAATAGAGAGCTCTGTGCCCCTGCAGCGCACGTTGTCCAACCAGATCAAACCTAACAGCGAGAAAGGGTGGTAAGTCATTGAATCAAAAGAAAACTTAATTAGTGAGGTGTTTAAAGCTGAACGCCATTGGCTGGCCATACCTTGTCCCTCGCCAAACTTGGCACTGTGCGCCCAGGTAAAGCCGCGTTGGAAGCCCAGCTGTCGGCACACCACATTGGCCAGGTTAAGATCCACCTCGTCATCACACACTGTGCCCCATGCGCCATTGTAGAACACCTCCACACGTCCCTCGTTTGCATTACGCCGGCCTACGCCTGCTAGACGTAGAAGCACCTCCTGGGCAGACAGCAGAGGGGGGGACAGGAGAAGCAGGAGGAGGAGTGTAGACAGGGAGCTGAGGCCCAGCATCCTGGAGGAAAAGAAGACAGGGTGATGGGAATGAAAAGGAAGCGGTGTGACGTTAGGTAAAGAGAAGTAAAATAGTACAGAAAACAGAGAAGATGCACATAAAGCAGGAGCCCCTAAATATATAAGCACATGCCACCACAAAAATCCCCAAAAATCACACAAAGCCATGAAACTCACATTCCTCACTCTGACAAAACATATAATTAGAAACTTCTCTTCTAACCCTAATGGGACATTCCACAGTAAAATGAAAGATTGATAGATGTTTTTATCCTTTAAAATAATCAGAGTAATTTAAAGGACAGTCAGAGGCTTGAGAGACATTGTGCAAACGTAGCCCTCAGTCTGAACCAGTCAGGCCAAAGGGAGTAATAACCAAAGCTAAAAGTAGCCTCTCCATCCAGCCAACGGAAACTTTGGCTTTCCGCAAACCCTCAAGCTTAGCTGCATGTATTTAGCCAACAGACACAAAAGCAAATAAACACGGTCATAAAAATGTTCTCACACATAAATAAAGCAGCAGGTCTGCGCCTGTGAGAGGCATTTTGGTTAATGAGCAATGATTAATTCATCCGACCACCCCTAAAACCTTTTCTTCTAACAGAGGGGAAGAAACTGTAGAGATAAGGGGAAAGAGGAGAGGAGAGATGGAGGATGAGAAGACACCTTAGAGTCAGTCAAATTCTGCTCTCCATATGCCTACATGCATACATGCAACAGTACAAGCAAATATGTGTAAATAAAAGCAATAACTCAGATCAATGAGGGCTGAATTGAGAGAGTGTGGATGAGTTCAGGCAGCTGCAGAGATGAAATCTTGAATTATGCAGGAAAAATGCACAGAAGCAAACAGGGAAAAATGTGAGACAAAAGGTGAAGTGAAGAGAAGAAAGAGACAAAAAAACTGAAGTTGAACTCACCTATCTGTTGATCTCAGCCTGCAGTCGATAAGAGAAAGAAGGGAGAGAGCACTGGAAAAGAAGGCAGTGAGTTTGGTCCTGCTCTCTCTCTATTCTGCTCTTTTCCCTCCCTCTTTCTTTTCCTGTCACTCCCTCAGGTCTGCTGCTTCATCCATCCCTCCCATTTTCTCCATTTATTTTTGCAACTTTTTATTCCTCCTTTTCGTTGGGTCACATTTGTCCCTTTCCATCACCTATCAAAGAAAATGTGGAAAAGGAAAACTGACCATGGAAATCAATGAAAACTCAAAGGAAAGACAATCCAAACGTAATAATAAATGAATTTTATTTCTTTGTACTTCAGCTGTGAAATCACACTACTAAGGCTGAGATGATTTTGTAATAATTTGTGCATCAACAGAGACTTTTGAACACGTGTTTTATCTACACACAGTTTGTTGCTATTCTGCAGCAGGTAGTTAAATCAAACTGACCTCTTTCTTACAGGTGACACGTGAGCTCAACTTATAAAAGACCATGATCTCCTTCTTTTTTCTCTCCTTATCTTTCACACTTAGTCCAGGCAGTGGATATTTGTTTCATTGTTTGTGTATTGAATGTTGTGAATCAAAGCCTTGAAGATGAGACCCACTCCTCAGTCTCATCTCATTGAAACCCTTAACGTAAAAAAAAAAAAAAATCACTTTCTCCTCTGATGTCTGAAAGGCTGAGAGGGCGTTTGTTTTGTATCCAACACAATGGTAAAATCATATGCACAAATGCACACACACACACACACACACACACACACACACACACACACACACACACACACACACACACACACACAACGCTGGCACCATCCCATGCCCACAGTTAGTGGTACCATGTAAGAACGGAGCTGCCTGTCTGAACTCTTTCATTCTTTCTCTTTGCATAAAGTTCAGTTTCATAACATCCTCAGTCGTGGCACCTCCTGGCTTGAAGGAAGCTCTCTCTAAGAATAGAGGTGGATGGTGGCTCCATATTTAAATGAAGAAGAGCAGTTATTCCAAAAGATGAGGCTACAATGCTTAAACACTTCATGAACTGAACCTGAAATTAAATATGTAATAAAAAGAAAAATCCACAGTGGTTTATGTAATTTGGCAGAAATGTCTTTAAAAGTTAAGTAACTCCTTTATTTGATAATGTAGGCTGTGTTTCAGTTTCCCTTTAGTTGGAATACTTTACTAATCGTTAACTTCTCCAATATTATGTGGGTTTGAGAGCAGCTCAGCAGAGAGAAAACATGACAGCTGTGTTTGGGGATTAGAATCTTTAAAACTCATTTCAAATACATACAGATATCTATGCCACAAATATCAAACTTACTGTAACATCTTACTGATTTTAACATTTTACATTTATATGTCAAACTAGACTTTTTATGCTGCTTTTGTGGTGGAAGGCAGCTCACTGTAATGAGACAGGAGCCGAGATATTGTGGCTCAAGAGCTCACTCTGGTGGAGAAGATCATATAGCCTCAAACATGGCAATACTGTAGCTGCACTGTTAATTAAAAAGAGTAAAAGCTGATACAGCAGAGGCAGAGATATCCTGAGTTTTAGATCCTAAAATGTTAAGTTTCAAAAACACTGGATCCTGGGCTACCACATCCACTCCTGGACTGGACACATCAACATGCTGTTAAATGAAACACAGCCACTGTACAAAATTACAAAAATGAATTGATTCATCATTTAATTAATGAAGAATCATGAAACAGAACTTTAACTATCATTGTTTTACTTTTTCTCTGTTTTTTTCATTTTGTCAATAAAATTAAAATATGACAGTGTGTGTGTCTGTGAGAAGGTAAGTTTATAATATATATTTATATATTAATATATATTTGCATATATATATTTAAGAGGTTCAGGGATGTTGGATAAATCATTCACTTTTTAAATCTTTTAAATTAAATGTAAGCGCCTCAGTAATTCTAAAGCTCCCAAGACATGAAAACCAACTGCAGGAGTGTGATGGGTCAGGATTTCATTGTGCAACTGAGAGATAATATTTGCAGGATTGGCTGACACATGTTGTGGGTGTAACTTTCACACACCCAACATCTTATTCACTGCTTAATGTGTGAACACCCAACATCAGCTGTGGTTTCTATACTTCCTTGCAGTAACATGAAGACCCCTAAACACCTGCTGTTCATCCTCTGCAGTAAGTTATATGAATAATAAGCAAAAACAGGTGGTTTATCTTTGTAATGCTCTATTAGGATCAATTTCAACATACAGCTGTAACACATCAGTATTTATGTCTACATGAATAGATTTTACATCATATAGCCTACAGCTCCACAGATGTGCTCGCAGATATAAAATATCTATATCTATGCAACGGTAGGCTGATTAGAAGGTTTGTAATACAAGCTGAAAAAGTACAAAGACTCTATTTCATGTTGTCTTCTCTTTGCAGTTGCTCTGAGCTGTGTGATGAGTGCAGCAGAGGTGACCGTGTGTCTGGATATGAAGGGAGAGAAGTTAATGTTTCTTGTTCCTATGGAGAGGGTTATGAATCTTATGAGAAGTACTTGTGCAAGAACGACTGTTACAATGATGATGTTCTTATTACGACGACAGAAACAAAGAAGAACAGATACTCCATCTATGATGACAAAAAGAAACGAGTCTTCACAGCGACCATCTCTGATCTGAGTTGTGTGGATGCTGGGAAATACTGGTGTGGGGTGACCAGGAATGGAAAGGATATCTACACTGACGTGAAGCTGGAAGTAGTGCCAGGTAAACAATGGAAGTATTGCATAAATAATTATTGTAGTAGTTGTGAGTACAGCCATTAGGAGCCATGTTGAAAGCAGGTTGAAATATTCTGAAATCATTTTGCTCAAAGGTCCTGAGTGGTGCTGTGTGAAGTCAAACAAACTGAGTGGCATTGTGGGACGTCCAGTGACTCTGCAGTGTCCCTATCCACCACAACACCAGGATAACAGGAAGTTCCTCTGCAAGGGGGACCACCGCAACAACTGTACAGACGTGGTGACGAGTCAAAGCAGGTTCACGCTGCAACATGATGTTTCTTCCAGCTCTTTCTCTGTGACGATCACAGAGCTGAAAGCAGATGATGCTGCGACATACTGGTGTGGTTCAGACTCCCAGTGGAGTGTTGGAAACTACACCAAGATTCAACTGTCAGTAGGTAAGATTATGAAGAGCAGCAGAGATACAAGGCAGCTGAATATATTTTAAATTAAACTTATTTTTTCCTTCTTTATGTTGATGTGGAAATAACTATAAAACATATTTAAAAAATAGCAATTCAGACTGATATATTATATTATATGAGAGTGAAAGTGAACATAATTTTCTGGATTGATTCCCTTTTTCTGGTCTCCTTACATTATGGACTATTAAATAATTGCAAAAATGTTTTTATTTTCCATCATGGAACGAGCACACACAGTTTCACAGTGAGGTGGAGATCACAACCTATTATAGTCAAAACTTATCTTCATGCATTTGGGGTTTTCAGCGTCAACTGGAAACTGGTTGGTGAGCTCATTTGACTAATAATGAAAAAAGGAGCATGAGACAATGCTGTGAAGTCAGCCCAGATATTTGGTGCTGTTCAATGAGATTTTGACCACAGATATGTGATGCGTGTGCTACTAATGTGTTTTTACGAAGTGTATATTTTTATATTTGATCTGTTTCTCCCTCAGATGTTGCACCCACTCACACTGTGGTTTACATTCTGCCTGCAACCATGGCAGTACTAGTGATACTGGCAGTGGCTTTGGTCATGGTTTATAAATATAAATGTTACAAAGTGCAAGGTATGTTACACACACACACACACACACACAGACGCACGGACACAGGTAGTGTAATGTCATTTGTTTTTCTGTGTTGCTCCAGGAGCTGAGCTCAACATGAACAGAAATGCAACGAACAGGAGAAATGAAGTGTGTGGACCAAGTAAGAGAAAAAATAACTTAAAGTCCTTAAAGACTTAGTGGCTTCCACATTAATCTGCTGATCATTTTTTGTTTAACCAGGTAATCATTTCATCTAATCAAATAAAACTTGAAAACTGCTCTAGTCTAGGTTTCCTCTGCACACAGCGCACAGAACGCCACGCTTTTTCTCCACATTTCATTGGTCCATAAACATATTAACATAAAAACACATACTCATCAGTGTAACAGTCCCCTCTTGTGTTTTCTATTTTTTTTAGACAGATATCTATTGTAATTACAATGTAATCAAATACAACAGAACCAAAAGAAATCGAGCAGTGCGCATGAACGCGGTCAAACTTTGTATTTTAGGGTAATATTTGTCCCATAATTGTCTGCAATTGTCTGTCCTGTTTGTATAATTTAAAATGAACCACTAACCAGCACATATTCATGTACAACTTTCTTATGGTCTAAATATGAATTTGGAATTTCCTGTGACTATTTGTTCTATAATAACCAGATGATGTATGTATGTAAGCTGTGTGTTGTTCTCAAACATATATTCATTGCTTTTACTCCCCTTTTACACTTTAGTTTTTACCTTTATACAATTATTGGCTGCTTGTAGTGTTGGTTTAACAACTGAACTCTTTTTCGGTTCTCATTCGGCATCTCATTTTATGTACAGTTTGCAAACGTGAACCAATAAAGAAATTGATCAGTAAGCAATGAAGCAACACAGCAGTAGTGTTTCTGCATTACATAAAGAGGGATATGAAAATGATTTCAGCATATTGTCTGCAGCTGTCAGTTTTTTAATCATTTGGTGAATTCACATACTCTTAAATATGTTCTTTAGTACAGAGTTTTCAGGCTTTCTTGATCACACAACATCTCATTGATCCATACAACACAGCACAACACAGAGACAAAACAATCTGGGATTTTAAACTTAGAAAAATAGCAAAAACCAAAGCAAATTCCACACAAACACTCATCGTCGTCGTCGTCTTCAGTATCCTGACAGTGTGGAGATCGTAGGGTATCGTTTACGGTGAGTCATGCACTTGTCTCTCTCGATGAACAGTGAGTGGGTTTTACAGTTTATGTCCTTCTTAATGGTAACGCGTGACTCCTCCAGGTGGGACAGGGAGCCTCTGGCCTCACTCAGCTGCTGGTACAGAGACGCCAGAGTGGCATCGATCTGCCTCACCTCCCCTTCCAAACTACAGACGTGGGAAGCAAACAAAATGAAGAGAGAGAAAGGAGATAGGATAAGATGAGACAGGGTGTATGTGTGTGTACCTGAGCTGGGGTTCATCTCTGCAGAGCTCCATGTTGGGTCTGAGCGAGCGGAGGTAAAGTCTGGACTGAGCCACTCTCAGTGGAGCCTCTTTGTTGTGGATGGCCTGCTGTAGAGCCACAATGTTCCTCTCCTGGGCCCCAATCTGCTCCAAGATCTACACACACCATCATACAATAGATAATCAATCAGTCAGTCAATCAGTCAATGACTCTGTCTGCCAGTTTGTCTACCTGTGCCAGCTTCATCTCCAGCTGGGTCTTGGCCTCTATCAGCTCCGCGCAGCGCTGGCTGAAAGCTCGATCCACCCTGGAGCACTGGTCTCTCAGGTCCTCAGTGGTGTCCTGCAGCACTCGCTCCACCAGCAGTCTGAGACACACAAACATCAGCATCACTGTGTTTCCTGAAAACTTTGAATACCGTGTCACATGGTCACCTTTAGCTGACATCACACAGTGCTAAACCTGAATCTGTGGCAGCTTAAACTCACTGACCTGAGGCTGTGGGTGGTCTGCTCTTCCTGCAAGGCCTTGGACAGGTTGTCCTGTGTAAACTTAGTCCACGATGTGCAGTTACACACCCTGCAGCACACCAGGAGACAAAGTGTTTAAAAGCTATTTATTTTATATATCTCTAAGTTTTTAAAATACACATATACAGACTCACTGGTCCTGCATGGCGGCTGAGCTGGGGTGGTGCTGTGTATCTGGGCTCAAGTTACTGTATCTTCCACTGTGGTCATCAAAGTTGTAGGCCTGGTACTTATCAGACCAGTCCGACTCTAATGTCTGCTTGGCCTCTCTGTTCATCCTGACACACACACACACACACACACACACAGATACAGATACAGACCAAAGGATGATCATTCAGTTCTCTGACGTACGAGCTTCAAACTAAAGAGGGCATTTTATAAGTGGGTTTGCAGGGAACAGGTTTTGTCACTCACTTGATCTGACTGACAACCTGGACTGTAGTCCTCTTCAGAAGAGCCTGGATGCTCCTGATCAAGTCCACTTCCTGCAAAACACACAGTCACACTTCTGGTTCAAGTGTGTGTCACACTGAGCTCTCTGCTGGTGCTGTTTAGTATTAGACACTTGATCCTGAGAATATTACTGTAAGAGCACAACTCAATTATTATTTTATAGGGCTGCAACTAATGATTATCTTCATTGTTGATTTATCTGCAGATTATTTCTTCATTAATCGATTAATCGTTTGAAAAAAGCCAAAAGCTAAATATAATTTAAGTGATGAAAAGCAGCAACTTCGCGATCAAATAGTTGCCATTTTTGCTTGAAAACTGACTTTTGCTTGAAGATGGATCAAAATAGTAAGGAAATAATAAGGAATCTATTAATCAGCTGTTTTGTTGCTGTCAACTGTCGCAGCTCTGTTATTATAACTTGAAAAGGTAGTATCCCAATGTAAATTTCACATTACATATTCATGTTTGACAGTGATCCTCGCTGATGTCCTGTCTCACTTTCTTTGTAGCACTAAAACGGTTTTTAATAAAGCCAATGATCACCTTCAACAGCTCCTCCTCCACGGTGTCTCTGACCAGGTCTGGTCCCAGTCTTCTGGCCCTGCAGTTCAGATTATCGGTGGCGATGGCATACGGAGTCTCGGTGGCGTCCAGCGCCTTCTCCAGCCGCGTCTTCAGTGCCCGCAGTGTCTCCGTTACGGCCAGCAGCTTGTCAATGTGCCGCTGCAGCTCAGACCTCCAGTAGTGGATCTCTTGTAGTCTCTCTCCCAGAAGACGCGTTCCGTCGGCCTGGGTCTCCAAAGTGGCCGCCTCGGTGTGCTGGTACAGACTTTTGGACTCTCGCTGGATGCTCCGGGCTTCGAGTCGGTCGGTACCCGCCTCCTGAAGGATGATTTGGTAGTTGGAGAACCACTCAGCCGGGGTATATTTAGCGGAGCGGTACCCCGCTGTGGCTGAGCCTGCGGACAACTGCGGGACCTCCACAGGAGGCTCTTTCTCCGGGACCCCCTGAGCCACAGCTCTGCTGTCATAGTGTGGCCTTGACACTAAAACCTCAGAGCTCATTTTTTTTGACAATTAAATTACAGGTGCAAGAAAAAAACAGCGTAAACTGATCAGCTGATTTAAGCAGATTTAGGCCTAAATTAAAAGTAGCATCAGTGATAAACAGTTTCACCAGTCCTGCAGGAGACCAAGCTGTATGTTTGTTTGGTGTTGCCTGGTTACACGTGTTGGCAGGAGCAGCTCCAGCAGCAGCTCTGGCTCAGGTGACTAATTATCAGCTGATGGAGATTAAAGGACGGTCATTAAATAAGTGTACACACACAACAGAATATATAATAATGAAATTATCAATAATGAAAACCTCTGGCGTCTACTCAAACTCAAATCACACCTATACAGTATAACAGAAAATAAGTCTTGCACTCAATTCAACCATTGTCACCTCCACCAAAACTTATATTTAGTACCCAGCATGTGTGTTTGTGGCTGTTTCTGTCCCCTTTTGTAAATGTATTATTGTAGACTTGCAGGGAAATGTTTCACTCATGATGAAGGTGTGATCAAGGGAGCTTGAATCACAGTAGAGCACATTGTCTGTGTTGTACGGCATTATGGCCACTTGGCAGCCAGATGGGAATATTCAAACTCAAACCAAATTGTGGACTACTGTACATACAGTGAAATGCAGTAGCAATTACAGCAGAACTGATTTTGAATATGTCAAGACCTATAGAGTGATATTTTCAGTATTTGTGCATCAATGCAGTATGTAACAGGCCCAGTATTGTGATTGACATAGACTGTTTGAGTTTATCTAAATATCCTTAAGAGAGGCGTCCTGCCCTCCTGTAAATGTGACCACAGCCATTTGTCAGAAGCAACAGTCAGTCAAACACATATGAAAGGGAGCACTATACTGTGAGATATTGGCACTGCTGTGGCGTCATCCCCTTGGCAACATCAAAACAGTGCCAATATTTTACTGAACTGCACAGCCTCAAATATGTCATTGCTTTGTAATGTATTATTTTCTTTCTGATCCGGTGACTTCACTATCTACATACAGTGTAGGAACTGCACTGCAAAGCATCACAGGGCCTGAACTTACACTTGTCGCGGCAATCAGAAAACCTGATGCCGTCTAGTCACGGTGCAATGATTGTAATGAAATACCCAAACAGAATATCTGTCTTTACCTCAAGTTACTTTGAATTCTTTATTGCTTGCACCCCATATGTAGCCTATACAGGAGAGACTGACTAATCTGTTACAACATATATATATATATATATACTGGGCAACAAACAAACCACGAACAAGTCACAAGTTTCACCCCTTCCTGTTACAACCCCATCCATTGTTCTTATCCAATGAGGCAAAAAGTCCTGCTTTGTATGTTTTATCTTATAATAGCCTCACACTCTATAGCTTGACTGATAGGGCAACAATGAACACAGTACTTATCTTTATCTAGCACATGACCATATGGATGATGTTCACCTCCTCGCTTGTCCTGTCTCATGTCATGAGATTGTCATGCTACACACAAACATACAGGAAAAGTCTAGTACTTTTCCAGTCTTTACCCTTATGTTTCACAACAATCACTATTCGATTACATTTCAATACATATTCCACTTACAAGTACATGAACATTTTAACACCTCAATTTCATCAGTAGAATGACTGTGTGATCAGAGAGCGTAGGAGGAAACAGACTCAGAAGCGGAAGAGACATTCAGGTGCACTTTGCTGCGCAGACTGGAGGTGATAAGTCTGACCTAACATGTGTTGACCACATTCACTTGCAAGTCTATTCGAAGCAGCTGCAGACAGTTGCAAGATGTGTCTTGAAAAATGTGTCCGTATTTGGCAGTAGGGGGTATAAAACCAAACATTTATGTTTTGTAAATAATGGAATTTCTTCTGTGTATTTAAGAAAATTGAAAATTCCCCCAAATATTCTTGTTTTACCTGGTTCATTTCTCCATCACATTGACAACAGATATTGCACATGATTGCTACATATGTATTCTACAGTTGCTTCAATACATACTATAGTATAAGCACTGGTTTCTCACAGTTTTCTTTATTTGTGCATTTGTGCATGTACGACCCAGAATCCTTTTGGATCAAACCGGTGAGGGTCACTGTGAATTTACTCGACACCTTGTCATGAGTAAGTCCGAACTGTCCGTTTCGTTTGTTGTCAGAGGTGATTACTGCCTCCTCCAGACATGTTTCCTCTGCAGATGTACTTCAGGTTGTTACACGGGTGCTTGTAATTTTATTTGCCAAGTTTTAAAAAAGGCATCAAGAACAAGCAGACGCTGCTACACCACCTGTACTGCTTGGTAGCTAATGCTGTAACAATCCCATAGAAGAAAATAAGTCAGTATCAAGTAATACTGTTTGAGTTAGACTCAGAACATATATAATTAGCATAAAGATGACTTTAGTAGTTAATTTTTTACTTCATCAGCACGCTAACTCCTAGCTCATAAGTAAGTTGTGAGTGATCTCTGGCAGCATAGGTCCTGCATATCATACACAAGCACATTAACTGACCATATTTCTCTCTTGCTGTCTCTTCTAATTGTATAAGCTACATGGATGACTCTTGCTATTTCAATCACACACTGAGTTTGTAGTGCGTCTTGGATCTTATAAGAGAAAGCAGGTGTAGCTGACCATTTTGATGCAAGCTACGAGTGTTGAATTTCCTGGTGTAACCTCAGCCTAAAAAAATGCACCTTCCTGCTCTCTGTCAGCTCAGTGTCAACGTGGCGCTCTGATGTACGATGGGTGTCACAGATGACCTCCCATAGCTCTCTGTTGTGTGACTTTTACACAAGAAAACATAAGCAAATTGCACTTTCTGTGTGATGCCAGTAAAACTCACAAGCACAACAAGCTGTAAACACAACATTGGCATAGAGTCACCTTTTAAGTTGACAGTTGCCTGTGGGGCTCAGTGTGAGTGAGTTTAACCAGAAGTGTTTTGTAGGAAGTGGACTTGATCAGGAGCGGCTGGGCTCTTCTGAAGAGATACAGCTCAGTTTGTCAGTCAGATCAAGTGAGTGTCAAAACCTGTTTCCTGAATGTTAAACTGCCTGTCATGTGAAAGCAAGCATCTTTGCTGTCATGATACAATGGCATCTTTAGTTTGATGCTCTTTTTTCAGAGACATAAAAAAAAAGATCATCCTTTGAGGTGTGTGTGTGTTTGTGTGTGTGAACATGTACTCACATTGTGGGGACTAACGTCCCTTTTGGGGACAAAAATCAGTTCCCCACAATGTAAATCATTATTGGGACTATAATCAATATTTTTATATGAAGACTACAAGACCACTAACAAGTAGAGTATTGTTTGTGTAGCGAAAGCCTGATATATCTCAATCCTCTGTGCCAAAGAGCTCCATTGTTGTCCAAAAACAATTAAAAACACATCAGTGAGCCACACTGCACTGGCTGACATTTCCCTTCATTACCATGAACACACACTTGTATATTTTGAGTCAATCACATACACAGAAACACACCAAATGTGTATGAATCCACAGCTGAAAATAGTCCCCAACAAATGCACTTTGGAGTCCATTCAATAACCCAGAGTTCCACTGCACTCCTTTATTTCTCTGAATAGCACTGGAATAATTGTTATCTTCCAATGTAATAAGTTAAAACACCTTTTTATTGCACTTAATCAAATGTTTGGAACTGATAGCCACTGACACTGCAACGCAGAAAACAATACTGATGTGTTGTTTCAGTGATGACTATGCTCTGTTTCTCATGGCTTAGTTCATTTATTCACTTTTACAAAAGGTACAAATATACTGATAACTTACATGTGGGGTATTTAGCTAATGCAGTCATCCACATGTTCATAGAAGGAATGCAGGTGCATTAAACTGTTTATTAACACTAAGCAATCATAATAAATGTGAAGGTAAAGTAGTCTCAGCAGTGGATATGAGTTAAAGTAGTAAATATACAGTATTTCATGGTAATTATATGCCAGTTATGTATAAATAATCACAAAGACCAACCTAGTCCAGACAATAGCAAGGTTTGACTGCAGTGGTACATGAATATGTGTTGGTCTGCTGTTTACTGAGACAATACAAACACTCTTCAGTTTTTGTAACTGGTGTCAAGCTAATTACAGTAGATATCTTCTGTCTCTGTGATGTCTTCATACAGGGGCTCTTGTTGGTCTTCACCTGCATCGTCACGGTGCAACTTGCTCTGTTGCTTGGAGGAGCTCATGTCTGAGCATGCTACATCTCGAATTTCATAAATCTAAAAAATAAAATAAAACATGGATAAATAAATAAACAGGCACAATTACGCTTATAAGAGTGTTCACTTTTATCCAGAAGAAGACATCTGCATTCATGTTTCCATGAGGAGGAATCCTTTGTATTTCAGACAATATCAGATATGCACACAAGTTATTCTATAATATACTAGACAAAGAAACATTTCTGAGCATATTCACTGTTTCCTGGTTATATAGGTAAGGACCTTTTTGATTTTATGTAATGATGCCTCTGTCTTTCCCCACAATGACAATGAGTTGTGGCTACTACTTTAATGTCTCTAGAAATAGCAGACTAAGCAGTATGTACGTTACACTTTTATGTTTTGAAGTGTAATAAACATCGTCTCTTCTTGGAGACACTAGTGAGATTTGTTTTTTTCTTACAGCAGTCACACCACTGATTTCGCCTGCTTCATCAGTCTTTGTGATGTTTCTGTTCCTGTTGACTTCAGGTCCTGGAGACACACAAGTATACAACACAACAGACTGAGTCACATGAATGTGAGTGATTTGTGCTGTGTTGTGATGTTGTGTGTAATGCATACCTTTCACTTTGCATTTATAAACTATGACCAGGGCAAATGCCAGTATCAGCAGTACAGGAGGCACATTGAACACCACCGTGTTAAGTAAGTGAGTAACATCTGAAAAAATACAGAAAGGAGTAAAGTAAACTTCCAGAAATCACACACAGCAGCACACTCCTTACACTCCTGTCAAATAAGATGATGGTTCACCACCTGGACCAACAGGTTCCACAGTGAAGTGAGGGGTCACAGTGCTGGTCTGCTGTGGAAAGACTGTCAGAGAAAAAGATTAGGACTCTGAATTGCTATTTTTTAAATATGTTTTATAGTTATTTCCACATCAACATAAAGAAGGAAAAAATAAGTTTAATTTAAAATATATTCAGCTGCCTTGTATCTCTGCTGCTCTTCATAATCTTACCTACTGACAGTTGAATCTTGGTGTAGTTTCCAACACTCCACTGGGAGTCTGAACCACACCAGTATGTCGCAGCATCATCTGCTTTCAGCTCTGTGATCGTCACAGAGAAAGAGCTGGAAGAAACATTATGTTGCAGCGTGAACCTGCTTTGACTCGTCACCACGTCTGTACAGTTGTTGCGGTGGTCCCCCTTGCAGAGGAACTTCCGCTTATCTCGGTGTTGTGGTGGATAGTGACACTGCAGAGTCACTGGACGTCCCACAATGCCACTCAGTTTGTTTGACTTCACACAGCACCACCCTGTCAAACAGAAGGAGGTTTGAACAAAATTATTTAAGAATCTAATAACACATCTGCTATTATTATGAGGAATGGCATGCAACAAAGGTCCATAATGGGACATGAACTGGGAAAGTTTTGGTTCATGGTTCCTTAACCTCTAGGCCACCAGAGCGCACTTTAACTCTTTTCAAAACTCTTTCAGAATTTTTCTGCACAGCCAATACAACCAGATCCTTCTAAACCTTTGTCATGACTTTGCACTTTTGTCACATTGTTACAGCATCTGTCTGACAGTAAAACAAACCACATCCGAGACTGTCACAAGCACAGACATGAGCCAAAGAATAGCTATAAAACAAAACAGGCTACATACTGAGGTTTTATATCCAGCTAAATGTTGGGTCTTTTATGCTCCCTCCACATAATGAACAACCAGTAAAAATTAAATAACCATTCAAAATGAAATAGTTTTTTTTCTTGACAACAATAATATATGATTTTTGTACTGTAGGTACAAAAAGGATAGAGCAAGCAGAGGAAAAAATATTATTACTATTTAAAAGAACATGAAAATTAAATCAAAATTACAATTAATCTCTATACAGATACAAAGAAGTAAACAGTAAGTAGAGAACAAACTGTACAACAAATAGAAATAAAAAGCTTTATATAGTATTGTATTGTGTGCTTAAGTGTGCTTAATGTGCAATAATGAGGTATATGTGCATATGACTCCCAGCATAGTGCAGTTCTTCTTATTGCTTAGAAAGGTAACAAAGTGGACTGGTATAATATAATAAATATAATATAATCAAAAAACAGTTACAGAAATGGGGTAGAGTGTAGGTTTGGCAAGTGACAAAGATGTTTTTAGTCCACAGTCACAAAAACACAACATTAGCATAAACAGCATATTAATGAGGTCAGGATTATGATGGAAACTAATATGATATTTTATTTGATTATTTTGAATTCTAACTATGAACAGTCCAGAACAATTGTTCAACTTAGTTATCACATTTAGACAGCTATGTGACGCACAACATTCATAGCATATTGACATCATGAAGTGATGCAAAGTTGTTGTTTATTTACCTGGCACTACTTCCAGCTTTACTTCAGCAATATATTTATCAAAACCGGTTCTGGACACTGCACACCAGTATTTCCCAGCATCCATAAGATGAAGATCAGAGATGGTCGCTGTGATGACTCGTTTTTTTCTGTCATCATAGATGGAGTATCTGTTCTTCTTTACTTCTGTAGTTTTAATCAGAACATCATCATCGTATCCACAGTCGTTCTTGCACAGGTACTTCTCATAAGATTCATAACCCTCTCCATAGGAACAAGAAACATTAACTTCTCTCCCTTCATATCCAGACACACGGATCACCTCTGCTGCACTGGTGACACAGCTCAGAGCAACTGCAAAGAGAAGACAACATGAAAAAGTCTGGATACAGGTCTTAATTCAATCATCAGGGGACACACACACACACACACACACACACACATCCATATCTACAGTTTTTGCAGGTGCTGGGTAACAATAATTTGCACAAAAACAGAAAAAGACCTCAGGTGAGGAAGACCATTTGTGTCGAAACATTGTCATGTAGAATTAAAGAAGAACTGGGAACAAGATAGCAGTGTGCAGGTACTTTTTTGTTTTACTGATGTTTGAATTACAAAACTTCAAATCAGTTTATGTCTATTTGATACACAGTATGATGCATGCTATCCTGTTATATATAAACATAAATGCTAGATTCACAGCTGTATAATGACGGCGCTCATACTAGAGTATTACCAAGACAAAGTAATCTGACAAAGACTGCTTGTATTGTGATTTTAAAAAAAGACACACTTGTTTATTTAACCTAAGTGACTTACTGCAGAGGCTGAACAGCAGGTTTTGAAGGCTCCACATCTTCATCATACTGCAAGCAAACAGTGTGAGAATGTGCCAAGTGTTTGTTTCACACAAACAATGGTTGAAATCTCTCCTTCTTCTAGTTCCTCTTTCAAACCAACTCGGTGTTATCGACGTGAAATTATCATATTGATGCATCTATTTGTGAAAACATTTTATATGATTGCTTCAAATAAATGTGCCTCTCCAATTTGGGAACAATAGTTAATCAGATATTGATTTAACAAAGTATTCAAAAAGTAAAAGTAGCCTACATGACTCAATTATATCCTGCTTGTGGCAGTAGTTTAACATTTCTGAAATCATATTCTTTCATTTGTTAACAGCGTCTGATTTCTACACCAGCTCCAAGTGTAGCACGTGCTATTCAGCCTTTCAACGGGCAAAAACATAGAAAATGCATCAAGAAAATGGGGCTTTAATAAATTATGTGATTTCTTTCAAAATATGATTTATATATTTTTCAATTCATATCTCCTGGGGTACATTTCCCATTGTAGATTTTTTAAAAGTGAGTGAAATTCAGTTGAGTTTTCAACAACCTTTAAACATTGTTAAAAACAGGTCTTAAACATAGGACTAGTTTAAAAACTTAATGCAAACAGTTATCTAAAAAGGCAAGTTTGTGTAAGTCGACATCGTATTGGCAAAGACAGTCAAAGGTCAAAAATGCTCATAAAGGCAAATTAAATCTACTTCAAATAATTGATCCTCTAAATAACAATTTGCATTCATCTGTCCATTATTATTTGGTGTGCTCCATCTTCTGACTCATCATTAGAGTGATAAAAAAGGAGATGAAATGAAATAAAATAAATTTAATAAATAGGAAAATGAATGTGTTCAATCAACACATATGAAGTCAACAATATCTATGGACTGATTAATAGTTATTAATGGGCTATGCAATCTGGAATATTGCTTATTGATTCTTCCATCTGTAGGCTCAAGTGTCTGATACTGTATTCAGTGTTAGAGTAATAGAGCACCAGCAGGGGGCTCACTCTAACCAGAAGTGTGACTGTGTGATTTGTAGGAAGTGGACTTGATCTTCTGAAGAGGACTACAGCTCAGGTCGTCAGTCAGTCATTTTTAATTCTACTTGTGAAAACTGAATGATAATCCTTTGAACTGTGTGTGTGTGTGTGTGTGTGTGTCAGGATGAACAGGGAGACGTTAGAGTCGGACTGGTCTGATAAGTACCAGACCCACACCTTTGATGACCACAGTGGAAGATACAGTAACACGAGCCCAGACACACAGCACCACCCCAGCTCAGGACCAGTGAGTGTGAACAGTCTGTGTGTTCATATGTGGGTTTTCTGTCTCTCTGAATATCACTGGAATATATCGCCATGATCAAATTTAATAAGATGAATCACTTATTTATTTCAGCTCATCAAATGTCTGGAACTGACAGTCACTGACGATGTGGAGACATTGTCTTTATATCCCATTTATATAGTGCACAAAACAATACTGATGAGTTGTTTCAATGAAGACTACGGTCTGTAAAGACTGGCTTTTCTTGGTTTTGTTTATTTATTCACTTTTACTGAAGGTACATATATACATATAGGTAACTTACATTTGGGCTATTTAGCTGAAATGGTTAGAGTGCAGGTGTGTTAAACAGTTTGTTATATTAACAATAAGCAATCATGATGTGTGTAAAGGTAAAAGCAAAAATGTAAAATCAAAGTTAAAGCAATGAATATGAGAACTAAATATATCTGATGGTGAAATATAAAACACATCTGTATAAATAATCATATTACTGTAGTTTTCAGTCACACAATGAAAAGGTTGGACCACAGTGGTACGTGAATATATGTCAGTCAGCTGTTAATTGAGACAATACAAACAGGATCATTTGGGTATGAATGTGACCCCAAAATGCAAGGTTTGATCACAGATGTGCACGCCGTTCATCTCTTATTGGTTTTAATGTAAATTTGATTACAGTAGATATCATCTGTTGCACCTAAGTTTTGGTACACAGACTGGTCTTCACCTGCATCATCATCGTGGTCACAGGTGCTTTGCAGTTTGGTGATCCCCTGCTTTGAACACGCTACAACGTCTTGATTTTCATAAATCTAAAAAAGAATTTAAAAAAACACAGAAGTTAGGATTCATCCTCTTGAGACCACGAATGTCCGTACAAAATGTCATGATTTTTCCTCTAGATATTCATGGAAAGACTTTTCATGTTTTCGGTGACCTCCTGACCTTTCCTCTAATGTCATCATCAGGCCAAAATGTCCACTTGCAAACCCCTTCAGTTTTAGATCTTGAGCTTTTCTTAACTGAGCAAAACAAACATATTCAGCCCCACTAAAATCATCAGGAAGTCGTTGCGTCCCACACGTTTAGGAATGTGGACTGTACTGAACATTGCAGCCTCTTGTATCCACTAGCAAGGCTTTGGACTTTCGTTTACTTACATCTTCCATACCCATCGCTTCCTCCGCTTCTGCTGCCTTGGTTTTGTTTGTGTTCATGTTGACTCCAGCTCCTGGAAACACACAGCATAAGGAATGGTTACACAATTTGTGTGTGTGTTTGCCTGTGTGTACGTGTGCACGGCTCTGTGCATGCCTTTGGATGTAAAACATACCTTGCACTTTGTAACATTTGTATTTATAAACTATGACCAGGCCGAATGTAAGTATGAGCAGCACAGCGGGCACAGCGAAAACCACAGGGTGAAAGAGCGCTGCATCTAGGAAAGAAAAACAGAACCGAGTAAAAATATACACTTCCTGACAACACACGCCAGCAGCACACTCATCACATATCTCTTAACACATCTCAAAAGCAAAACAGCAGAAGTAACACCAAATATCAGAGAGTGTGTGTTTCAATAGAACTGATGGTTCACCACATACGCGCACACACACACACACACACACACACACACACACACACACACACACCCTTGATATGGTTGCCAGGGATATGTGTTGATTGTGATCCGACAGGTTCCACCACAGTGCTGGTCTGCCTCAGGATAAAATGTAATAACTCTGGTGATCCCTTGACTTTTCATGTAGCGCCATCATTAGGTCAAATTTTCAATTTGTCCAGCCCTTTGTTTTACACAAAGTTTATACAGCAGGGATCAAACCTGGATATAGCTTACAGCTACATTCATTTTTACTGTCACATACTGAGCTATACACACAACACACATGCACACACACATGCCTTCGATATGTTTGCCAGGGATATGTGTTGATTGTGATCCGACAGGTTCCACAGTGAAGTGAGGGGTCACAGTGCTGGCCTGCTGCGGAAAGACTGTCAGAGAAAAAGATTCTTAGGACTTTTTAAAATCTGTTTTATAGTTATTTCTACATCAACATAAAGAAGGAAAATATATTTTTCATTTAAAATATTTTCAGCTGCCTTGTATCTCTGTTGCTCTCTTACAGTTTTGCAGATTGCTTACACACAAAGTGAATTATTAGACAAAAGCATCAAAACCTTTAACACACACACACACACACACACACACATGAAAACACTAATACACTAACTGAACACCAATCAGTCTGAGCCTTAGCACTACAAATAGACCTCAGGTAAGCTCACCTCTTTTGTGAGAACTTTGCAAACATGGAGGCAGTGAGAGCAAGAGGAAGAGGAAGAGGAAGAGGAAGAGGTGGAGAGAGAGGTGGAGAGAGAGGAAGAGAGAGAGGAGTAGGAGGAGGATGAGGACAAGAAAAAAGAAGAGGACCTGCCAATAGACGGAGACATATTTCCAACAACATTAAGGCCACTTTGGTAGGTTGCATACAGCACACAGCCAGGGATGACATTGCTTGTGATGTGGCCAGACCCTAACAGAAGGCAGGGTCCATAAACCATCCACCCCATCCCCCTTACAATCCCTTACAATCCCATTATTTGTTTACCATTGCACTGCAGTTTTACTGTAATTATTTTTGTTACGGTGAGTTTACAGCAGTAACATATTGTATTGATTACTGTACTGTAATTCTACTTTTCTTTGTGTTTTGTTGCTGTAAAAACCTGCAATGGCAAAAACAAAAAAAACTGTATTTTTTTTTTCCTGAAGCTTTTCTATTTTTATGTTCATTGAAATGTGAGCAGATGTTCAGTACTGGAACAATCTTTCACAGAGGCCTGTATGAGAAAATGAAAAAGGTATACAAATTACTAAAGTACATCAGTGTGTTGTTGCTGCATGTGTGTATCATTTTGTTCCAAAAATGCCATTTTGAAAAAGGATTGTTAGGTTTTGATTGCAGAGTTTCATTTTGACAAGTGAAATGTTTAGCTCCAAGTGTTGTGTCTTATTTGGCTTGTGTGTAGAGTTTTGACACGATGAGACAAATCCCGCAACAAGTGTGTAAGCAATCGGCAAAAACTGTAATAATCTTACCTACTGACAGTTGAATCTTGGTGTAGTTTCCAACACTCCACTGGGAGTCTGAAGCACACCAGTATGTCGCAGCATCATCTGCTTTCAGCTCTGTGATCGTCACCGAGAAAGAGCTGGAAGAAACATCATGTTGCAGCGTGAACCTGCTTTGACTCGTCACCACGTCTGTACAGTTGTTGCGGTGGTCCCCCTTGCAGAGGAACTTCCTGTTATCTCGGTGTTGTGGTGGATAGGGACACTGCAGAGTCACTGGACGTCCCACAATGCTGCTCAGTTTGTTTGACTTCACACAGCACCACCCTGTCAAACAGAAGGAGGTTTGAGCCAACACTGCATACTGTGAAAAGTAATGGTTCACTGCAATATGATGAGGTAGAACTATGATCTTTCACCTTTGACTTCTAGTTCAACAGCAGAGAAAACATCCAGGTCGGTGTTTCTATGGACACCACAAAGGTACAACCCAGAATCCTTTTGGGTCAAACCAGTGATGGTCACTGTGAATGTACTCAACACCTTGTCATTAGTCAGTAAGTGTGAACTGTCCGTTTTGTTTGTTGTCAGAGGTGATTACTGCCTCCTCCAGACATGTGGAGGCCTGGTTTCCTCTGCAGATGTACTTCAGGCTGTTCTGGTACTTAGACTCATATGGACAACTGATGGACACTGAACCTGTCTCATAACTTTGGACTTTGGTGGATCGGTCACAGCAGCTGTCTGTCAGTAAAATAAAGAACACCAGAGACCGTCACAAGCACAGATATAATTAGGAAGCACTCCATAAATTTTCATTGTTATGCAGATGATACCCAATTATATATATCGATCAAGCCAGATGAAACTAATCAATTAGCTAAACTTCAAGCATGCCTGAAGGACATAAAAACCTGGATGACCTGCAATTTTCTGATGTTAAACTCAGACAAAACCGAAGTTATTGTACTTGGCCCCGAACACCTTCGAAACACATTATCTAAAGATATAGTTTCTCTAGATGGCATTGCCCTGGCTTCCAGCGACACCATAAGGAATCTTGGAGTTATCTTTGATCAGGATATGTCCTTTAACTCCCACATAAAACAAACTTCAAGAACTGCCTTTTCTCACTTACGTAACATTGTAAAAATCAGGCACATCCTGTCTCAAACAGATGCAAAAAAACTAGTCCATGCATTTGTTACGTCTAGGCTGGATTATTGCAACTCTCTATTATTAGGCTGCCCCAATAAGTCCCTTAAGACTCTCCAGCTGATCCAGAATGCTGCGGCACGTTTACTGACAAGAACCAGGAAAAGAGATCATATTTCTCCAATATTAGCTCACTGGCTCCCTGTAAAATCCAGAATAGAATTTAAAATCCTTCTCCTCACCTTCAAAGCCCTTAATGGTCAGGCACCATCATATCTTAAAGAGCTCATAGTACCCTATTACCCCACTAGAGCACTGCGCTCCCAGAATGCAGGTCTCCTTGTGGTTCCTAGAGTCTCTAAAAGTAGAATGGGAGCCAGAGCCTCAGCTATCAAGCTCCTCTCCTGTGGAACCAGATCCCAGTTTGTGTACGGGAGGCGGACAACCTCCTCACATTTAAGAGCAGGCTTAAGACTTTCCTCTTTGATAAAGCTTATAGTAGGGCTGACTCAGGTGACCCCTGAGCCACCCCTTAGTTATGCTGCTATAGGCCTAGACTGCCGGGGGACTTCCTATGATGCACTGAGCTCTCTGCTCTCTCCTCCTCTCCCTCTCCATCTGTACGGACTCATATCCCATCAATGCTTGTTACTAACTCAACTTCTTCCTGTAGTTGTGTGCTTTCTCTCCTCTCTCTCTCTCTCTCTCCTTCTGTTGCTTTCTGCAGGTGTTTCTGCCTCCGGAGCTGTAGAGTCTGGATCTATGGTTGCGGCCACCTGCTGCCCCCGTGTTCCTGCTCTGCACCCGCTGCTGCTATTACTGTTATTGCTCTTATTATTAGTATTACTACTATAATATTGCTCTTAGTATTATTTCTGTTGGTGTTATCATCAATACCATTACCACAACTATTGCTTTACATCTCTGTGTGGAACTGTATTGTGCTGCTGTATGTTCTCTTTCTTCCTGCTCTCTCTCTCCCCCTTCAACCCAACCGGTCGAGGCAGATGACCGCCCACCCAGAGCCTGGTTCTGCTCGAGGTTTCTACCTGTTAAAAGGGAGTTTTTCCTTGCCACTGTCGCATAGCGCTTGCTCATGGTGGGAACTGTTGGGTCTCTGTAATTATAAAGAGTCGGTCTTGACCTGCTCTGTATGAAAAAGTGCCCTGAGATAACTTTGTTATGATATGGCGCTCTATAAATAAAACTGAATTGAATTGAATATAAGTATTCAGATTCTTTACTTGATTAAAAGAAGCAATATCACTATGTAGAAATGTTGGATTTTAAAACTGTACCTAAGTGAAATATCCAAGTATTGTTAGCTAAACATAGTGAAAGCATCAAAAGTAGTTTAAAGTGCTTATTATGCAGGCAGAACAACCCCTCTCAGTGTTGTATTACAGTTTTTGCGATTGCTTACACTTGTTGCTGAAGATGACTCACATAAGACACAACACTTGGAGCTAAACATCACACTTGCACACATGCAGCGTGTGAATTACTCTTTCAAAGCAGCAACAACACACTGACGTGCTTTATAGAAAACACTGCTGTCTTTCGTAACCTACTTTGTATAGCCTACCTTTTTACGTTTTTTTACGATTGCTTACACACTAAAATTAAAAATAACACACAGTGAAAGCTGACACTCAAGGGGCAAAACCTCAGCCCAGATCTGCACAACTATAAGCATATTCTCAGCCTCACACTGTTTGCAAAACACTAAACACACTTCTCTGCATTAGACACAGAAATCTAACATGATGTCACTTGTTTGCCTTTTCAAGGCACTGCCTTTGAAAGTACCACACCTCCATTGACTGATTTTACAATGTGGAGAGAAATACATATTTTCATCAGTGTGCAGTACTGGTGGATTTTGAAAACAGCGCTCATTTTGTCAAAACACTACACACAATTCATACAAGCACACACACAAGTAGCAGAACACCTCAGATCTGTTGCAAAATGAAACACTTCATTCAAAACTATACAATCATTTATAAAACCCAATTTTGTCAGTGTATGGCACACACATGGTTCATACGATCTGATTTAGTTTGAACCAGTTACACACTGCTGAGCTCAATCTAAAACACTTTAAACATTACTGCTTTTCTAATGTAGTCTGGGTCTGATTTGTTCTGAGATATTGTTAGAGTAAAGTACATGAATATATTGACTAAACGCAACATACAAGTACTGCATACTGTACTATACTATATTTCTTTCTTTCCACATTATAAATCAATCAATGCGCCCATACTTTCCAAAGGTTGCACTGAAAATCAGAACAGAACATATTCTACATGGAATATAGTTCATAAACACAGCTAAAGAAAGCATAAATGATGAAATTATTTTGATGCTTTTGTCTAAGCATTCACTTTCAGTGTGTAAACTATACTGGATTATTGCTCTCTGATGCATTTACGTGTTCACAGGGTAACTATTTCGCCTACTGGTAGGCAGTTTAATCTAAAACATTGCATCAAATTTTATGAATACATTTATTTTGTAGGATGATATTATATTTTGCATATAAAAATGAATTTGCAAAGTCTGTCAGAAAAATGCAGTGGAGTAAAAAGTACAGTATTTGATTCTGAAATGTAGTGAAGTTTAAGTATAAAGTAGCAGAAAATGGAAATATAATAATAAGTATAAGTACCTCAAAATAGTCACGAATTAGTTACATTCCACCACTGTAGTCTAATTGTTTAATGGCCTATGGTCTCATACCCATAATTCATTATGGGACCACCCGTAGCAATTAAACAACAAGGTCTAGATAAGTATAATGAATTTTACTCAGCACAGGGGTTTATTCATTTACCCACCTTGTCCTACTTCCAGCTTCACTTCAGTGTAGATATCCTTTCCATTCCTGGTCACCCCACACCAGTATTTCCCAGCATCCACATGACTCAGATCAGAGATGGTCGCTGTGAAGACTCGTTTCATTTTGTCATCATAGATGGAGTATCTGTTCTTCTTTGTTTCTGTCGTTGTAATAAGAACATCATCGTAGCCACAGTCATTCTTGCACAAGTACTTCTCATAAGATTCATAACCCTCTCCATAGGAACAAGAAACATTAACTTCTCTCCCTTCATATCCAGACACACGGATCAACCCTGCTGCACTGGTGACACAGCTCAGAGCAACTGCAAAGAGAAGACAACATGAAATAGAAAAAAAGTCTGGATACAGGTCTTAATTCAATCATCAGGGGACACACACACACACACACACACATCCATATCTACAGTTTTTGCAGGTGCTGGGTAACAATAATTTGCACAAAAACAGAAAAAGACCTCAGGTGAGGAAGACCATTTGTGTCGAAACATTGTCATGTACAAGTAGAATTAAAGAAGAACTGGGAACAAGATAGCAGTGTGCAGGTACTTTTTTGTTTTACTGATGTTTGAATTACAAAACTTCAAATCAGTTTATGTCTATTTGATACACAGTATGATGCATGCTATCCTGTTATATATAAACATAAATGCTAGATTCACAGCTGTATAATGACGGCGCTCATACTAGAGTATTACCAAGACAAAGTAATCTGACAAAGACTGCTTGTATTGTGATTTTAAAAAAAGACACACTTGTTTATTTAACCTAAGTGACTTACTGCAGAGGCTGAACAGCAGGTTTTGAAGGCTCCACATCTTCATCATACTGCAAGCAAACAGTGTGAGAATGTGCCAAGTGTTTGTTTCACACAAACAATGGTTGAAATCTCTCCTTCTTCTAGTTCCTCTTTCAAACCAACTCGGTGTTATCGACGTGAAATTATCATATTGATGCATCTATTTGTGAAAACATTTTATATGATTGCTTCAAATAAATGTGCCTCTCCAATTTGGGAACAATAGTTAATCAGATATTGATTTAACAAAGTATTCAAAAAGTAAAAGTAGCCTACATGACTCAATTATATCCTGCTTGTGGCAGTAGTTTAACATTTCTGAAATCATATTCTTTCATTTGTTAACAGCGTCTGATTTCTACACCAGCTCCAAGTGTAGCACGTGCTATTCAGCCTTTCAACGGGCAAAAACATAGAAAATGCATCAAGAAAATGGGGCTTTAATAAATTATGTGATTTCTTTCAAAATATGATTTATATATTTTTCAATTCATATCTCCTGGGGTACATTTCCCATTGTAGATTTTTTAAAAGTGAGTGAAATTCAGTTGAGTTTTCAACAACCTTTAAACATTGTTAAAAACAGGTCTTAAACATAGGACTAGTTTAAAAACTTAATGCAAACAGTTATCTAAAAAGGCAAGTTTGTGTAAGTCGACATCGTATTGGCAAAGACAGTCAAAGGTCAAAAATGCTCATAAAGGCAAATTAAATCTACTTCAAATAATTGATCCTCTAAATAACAATTTGCATTCATCTGTCCATTATTATTTGGTGTGCTCCATCTTCTGACTCATCATTAGAGTGATAAAAAAGGAGATGAAATGAAATAAAATAAATTTAATAAATAGGAAAATGAATGTGTTCAATCAACACATATGAAGTCAACAATATCTATGGACTGATTAATAGTTATTAATGGGCTATGCAATCTGGAATATTGCTTATTGATTCTTCCATCTGTAGGCTCAAGTGTCTGATACTGTATTCAGTGTTAGAGTAATAGAGCACCAGCAGGGGGCTCACTCTAACCAGAAGTGTGACTGTGTGATTTGTAGGAAGTGGACTTGATCTTCTGAAGAGGACTACAGCTCAGGTCGTCAGTCAGTCATTTTTAATTCTACTTGTGAAAACTGAATGATAATCCTTTGAACTGTGTGTGTGTGTGTGTGTGTGTGTGTGTCAGGATGAACAGGGAGACGTTAGAGTCGGACTGGTCTGATAAGTACCAGACCCACACCTTTGATGACCACAGTGGAAGATACAGTAACACGAGCCCAGACACACAGCACCACCCCAGCTCAGGACCAGTGAGTGTGAACAGTCTGTGTGTTCATATGTGGGTTTTCTGTCTCTCTGAATATCACTGGAATATATCGCCATGATCAAATTTAATAAGATGAATCACTTATTTATTTCAGCTCATCAAATGTCTGGAACTGACAGTCACTGACGATGTGGAGACATTGTCTTTATATCCCATTTATATAGTGCACAAAACAATACTGATGAGTTGTTTCAATGAAGACTACGGTCTGTAAAGACTGGCTTTTCTTGGTTTTGTTTATTTATTCACTTTTACTGAAGGTACATATATACATATAGGTAACTTACATTTGGGCTATTTAGCTGAAATGGTTAGAGTGCAGGTGTGTTAAACAGTTTGTTATATTAACAATAAGCAATCATGATGTGTGTAAAGGTAAAAGCAAAAATGTAAAATCAAAGTTAAAGCAATGAATATGAGAACTAAATATATCTGATGGTGAAATATAAAACACATCTGTATAAATAATCATATTACTGTAGTTTTCAGTCACACAATGAAAAGGTTGGACCACAGTGGTACGTGAATATGTGTCAGTCAGCTGTTAATTGAGACAATACAAACAGGATCATTTGGGTATGAATGTGACCCCAAAATGCAAGGTTTGATCACAGATGTGCACGCCGTTCATCTCTTATTGGTTTTAATGTAAATTTGATTACAGTAGATATCATCTGTTGCACCTAAGTTTTGGTACACAGACTGGTCTTCACCTGCATCATCATCGTGGTCACAGGTGCTTTGCAGTTTGGTGATCCCCTGCTTTGAACACGCTACAACGTCTTGATTTTCATAAATCTAAAAAAGAATTTAAAAAAACACAGAAGTTAGGATTCATCCTCTTGAGACCACGAATGTCCGTACAAAATGTCATGATTTTTCCTCTAGATATTCATGGAAAGACTTTTCATGTTTTCGGTGACCTCCTGACCTTTCCTCTAATGTCATCATCAGGCCAAAATGTCCACTTGCAAACCCCTTCAGTTTTAGATCTTGAGCTTTTCTTAACTGAGCAAAACAAACATATTCAGCCCCACTAAAATCATCAGGAAGTCATTGCGTCCCACACGTTTAGGAATGTGGACTGTACTGAACATTGCAGCCTCTTGTATCCACTAGCAAGGCTTTGGACTTTCGTTTACTTACATCTTCCATACCCATCGCTTCCTCCGCTTCTGCTGCCTTGGTTTTGTTTGTGTTCATGTTGACTCCAGCTCCTGGAAACACACAGCATAAGGAATGGTTACACAATTTGTGTGTGTGTTTGCCTGTGTGTACGTGTGCACGGCTCTGTGCATGCCTTTGGATGTAAAACATACCTTGCACTTTGTAACATTTGTATTTATAAACTATGACCAGGCCGAATGTAAGTATGAGCAGCACAGCGGGCACAGCGAAAACCACAGGGTGAAAGAGCGCTGCATCTAGGAAAGAAAAACAGAACCGAGTAAAAATATACACTTCCTGACAACACACGCCAGCAGCACACTCATCACATATCTCTTAACACATCTCAAAAGCAAAACAGCAGAAGTAACACCAAATATCAGAGAGTGTGTGTTTCAATAGAACTGATGGTTCACCACATACGCGCACACACACACACACACACACACACACACACACACACACACACACCCTTGATATGGTTGCCAGGGATATGTGTTGATTGTGATCCGACAGGTTCCACCACAGTGCTGGTCTGCCTCAGGATAAAATGTAATAACTCTGGTGATCCCTTGACTTTTCATGTAGCGCCATCATTAGGTCAAATTTTCAATTTGTCCAGCCCTTTGTTTTACACAAAGTTTATACAGCAGGGATCAAACCTGGATATAGCTTACAGCTACATTCATTTTTACTGTCACATACTGAGCTATACACACAACACACATGCACACACACATGCCTTCGATATGTTTGCCAGGGATATGTGTTGATTGTGATCCGACAGGTTCCACAGTGAAGTGAGGGGTCACAGTGCTGGCCTGCTGCGGAAAGACTGTCAGAGAAAAAGATTCTTAGGACTTTTTAAAATCTGTTTTATAGTTATTTCTACATCAACATAAAGAAGGAAAATATATTTTTCATTTAAAATATTTTCAGCTGCCTTGTATCTCTGTTGCTCTCTTACAGTTTTGCAGATTGCTTACACACAAAGTGAATTATTAGACAAAAGCATCAAAACCTTTAACTTTTGTAACCATGCCTTAAACAACAGCATTAAAAGTACAAACACATTTTCTGCTTTGCACTTTGTTTGCAATTCTGCAACACACTTCTTGTAAAACATTTTACACAGTTCTTTACATTAGACACTTTGTTCAAGAATGAAATCTCTTGCAAGCATTGGGAAAACACTTCTATTCAAAATGCAAAACATACCTGATATTAGCAACACACACACACACACACACACACACACACACACACACACACATGAAAACACTAATACACTAACTGAACACCAATCAGTCTGAGCCTTAGCACTACAAATAGACCTCAGGTAAGCTCACCTCTTTTGTGAGAACTTTGCAAACATGGAGGCAGTGAGAGCAAGAGGAAGAGGAAGAGGAAGAGGAAGAGGTGGAGAGAGAGGTGGAGAGAGAGGAAGAGAGAGAGGAGTAGGAGGAGGATGAGGACAAGAAAAAAGAAGAGGACCTGCCAATAGACGGAGACATATTTCCAACAACATTAAGGCCACTTTGGTAGGTTGCATACAGCACACAGCCAGGGATGACATTGCTTGTGATGTGGCCAGACCCTAACAGAAGGCAGGGTCCATAAACCATCCACCCCATCCCCCTTACAATCCCTTACAATCCCATTATTTGTTTACCATTGCACTGCAGTTTTACTGTAATTATTTTTGTTACGGTGAGTTTACAGCAGTAACATATTGTATTGATTACTGTACTGTAATTCTACTTTTCTTTGTGTTTTGTTGCTGTAAAAACCTGCAATGGCAAAAACAAAAAAAACTGTATTTTTTTTTCCTGAAGCTTTTCTATTTTTATGTTCATTGAAATGTGAGCAGATGTTCAGTACTGGAACAATCTTTCACAGAGGCCTGTATGAGAAAATGAAAAAGGTATACAAATTACTAAAGTACATCAGTGTGTTGTTGCTGCATGTGTGTATCATTTTGTTCCAAAAATGCCATTTTGAAAAAGGATTGTTAGGTTTTGATTGCAGAGTTTCATTTTGACAAGTGAAATGTTTAGCTCCAAGTGTTGTGTCTTATTTGGCTTGTGTGTAGAGTTTTGACACGATGAGACAAATCCCGCAACAAGTGTGTAAGCAATCGGCAAAAACTGTAATAATCTTACCTACTGACAGTTGAATCTTGGTGTAGTTTCCAACACTCCACTGGGAGTCTGAAGCACACCAGTATGTCGCAGCATCATCTGCTTTCAGCTCTGTGATCGTTACAGAGAAAGAGCTGGAAGAGACATTATGTTGCAGCGTGAACCTGCTTTGACTCGTCACCACGTCTGTACAGTTGTTGCGGTGGTCCCCCTTGCAGAGGAACTTCCTGTTATCTCGGTGTTGTGGTGGATAGGGACACTGCAGAGTCACTGGACGTCCCACAATGCTGCTCAGTTTGTTTGACTTCACACAGCACCACCCTGTCAAACAGAAGGAGGTTTGAGCCAACACTGCATACTGTGAAAAGTAATGGTTCACTGCAATATGATGAGGTAGAACTATGATCTTTCACCTTTGACTTCTAGTTCAACAGCAGAGAAAACATCCAGGTCGGTGTTTCTATGGACACCACAAAGGTACAACCCAGAATCCTTTTGGGTCAAACCAGTGATGGTCACTGTGAATGTACTCAACACCTTGTCATTAGTCAGTAAGTGTGAACTGTCCGTTTTGTTTGTTGTCAGAGGTGATTACTGCCTCCTCCAGACATGTGGAGGCCTGGTTTCCTCTGCAGATGTACTTCAGGCTGTTCTGGTACTTAGACTCATATGGACAACTGATGGACACTGAACCTGTCTCATAACTTTGGACTTTGGTGGATCGGTCACAGCAGCTGTCTGTCAGTAAAATAAAGAACACCAGAGACCGTCACAAGCACAGATATAATTAGGAAGCACTCCATAAATTTTCATTGTTATGCAGATGATACCCAATTATATTTATCGATCAAGCCAGATGAAACTAATCAATTAGCTAAACTTCAAGCATGCCTGAAGGACATAAAAACCTGGATGACCTGCAATTTTCTGATGTTAAACTCAGACAAAACCGAAGTTATTGTACTTGGCCCCGAACACCTTCGAAACACATTCTATAGTTTTTCTAGATGGCATTGCCCTGGCCTCTGGCAACACCATAAGGAATCTTGGAGTTATCTTTGATCAGGATATGTCCTTTAACTCCCACATAAAACAAACTTCAAGAACTGCCTTTTTTCATTTACGTAACATTGCAAAAATCAGGCACATACTGTCTCAAACAGATGCAGAAAAACTAGTCCATGCATTTGTTACGTCTAGGCTGGATTATTGCAACTCTCTACTATCAGGCTGCCCCAATAAGTCCCTTAAGACTCTCCAGCTGATCCAGAATGCTGCGGCACGTTTACTGACAAGAACCAGAAAAAGAGATCATATTTCTCCAATATTAGCTTCTCTACACTGGCTCCCCATGAAATCCAGAATAGAATTTGAAATCCTTCTCCTCACCTTCAAAGCCCTAAATGGTCAGGCACCATCATATCTTAAAGAGCTCATAGTACCCTATTACCCCACTAGAGCACTGCGCTCCCAGAATGCAGGGTTCCTTGTGGTTCCTAGAGTCTCTAAAAGTAGAATGGGAGCCAGAGCCTCAGCTATCAAGCTCCTCTCCTGTGGAACCAGATCCCAGTTTGTGTACGGGAGGCAGACACCTCCCTCACATTTAAGAGTAGGCTTAAGACTTTCCTCTTTGATAAAGCTTTTAGTAGGCTGCATCCCAGGTGACCCCTGAGCCACCCCTT